>JASANF010007204.1:0-66430 GCA_030248245.1 Trissonchulus sp. WLG1_4 | reverse complement strand
TTTATTCATTCTTTTCTCTGTAGTATCTACCAGGGTTAACCACCACACTGGGGGTGACGTCGAATTCCTCTCCTTTCCCATGGCCCAACTCCCCAATCCGCAGGATCCCACAAACCACGGACAATCATCCCGTCTACCCGGCCCAAAACCTTTGTCCGATCCGCAGGATCTGTTATCTCTTTGTACACCTACTCCCAGCAACCCGACGTGTGACTCTTTGACGCAATATGGTTTTAACCTGTCAAAGTGTAAAACCACTCTCTTTCTTGTATGCCCGGTCCTTTCGTCCTGAACCCTGTAGACAACATCAGAAATTTTTTTAATCACCGAAAATGGACCCTGCCACGGTACCCCCAGCTTCTGCGAACATCCTGGCTTGACAACAGGAAAACAGACCCAAACTTTTTCACCAACGTTGTAGCCTTTTCCATAAACCTTGTCATCATAAACGGCCTTCTGCCTTTCATGGGCGACTTTGGCTTGCTCTCGTACGAACTCGAAGGCCTTCTGCAGCCGTTCGCGTGCTGTTACTAAGTGTTCTTCTCTTGTTGTCACTGGTACAGTAGGCAGTCCATAAATGATATCTAACGGCAGGCAATTCTCTCGCCCAAACATTAGCGAAAACGGAGTAACTTTTGTCGACTCGTGAACACTAGTATTGAACGCCAAAACAGCATACGGCAGTTTTGAATCCCACTCATTTTCTTTGTCGCAATATTTTCTTAAGACGGACTTAAGTGTGCGATTCCATCTTTCTACACGTCCGTTTCCTCTTGGGTGATACGGTGTCGTTCTTGACTTGGCTATTTTTAATGCTGAACACATTTGCTTGAACAACTTTGACTCGAATTGGGTCCCTTGATCTGAGTGAATTCTTTCTGGCACTCCGTATCGAAATACAAATTCCCTCAGCAACGTCTTTGATACTACTTCAGCCGTCATTGAAGGCATTGGGTACGCTTCCGAATATCTGGTAAACATATCCTGCGCGACCAGAACGTACTGATTGCCTTGGGAAGTCACAGGCAAGGGTCCGAAAATGTCTACAGCAACAACCTGTAGAGGTCTGCCTGTTTCAAAAGAGGACAAAGGTGCTTTTCTCGATTTGCTGTTTGTACCAGCGGCTCCACATCGCTCGCACGACTCTACAAATGCTTTCACGTCAGTTCTCCAACCAGGCCAAAAAAATCGTGCTTGAACTCTTTCTTCAGTCTTCCTTACTCCTAAGTGCCCGGATGTAGGGTTGCAATGTAGCTGTTCTAAGCAAGAAAGACGGTCGTCGCGAGGCAGCACCAGTTGATCTACAATTTTGTTTCCTTCTGCGTTTTCCCACTTTCTGTATAACACACCTTGCTTTACCTGTAATTGTTGCCATAAATCGTACAATCGACGTTCTAAAGAGCTAGCCCGCTCTTTAGCTTCTTTTATTGAAATCTCTTCGTAGCGCTCCTTTGCCAAGAGGACATTACCAATATCAGAATCAGCTAGTTGCTTTTCTCGTAGGCATTTTGCGGACAACTTTTCAAACCCAATCGATTTGACTGCAATAGACATTTCTGATGAGCTATTTTGCAAACCAGGACGTCTTGATAAGGCATCTGCATTACCATGTAGTCGTCCAGGTTGATGTTGTATTTCGAATTTGAACTGCTGCGATTTTGTTAACCACCAAGCCATCTGTCCTTCGGGGTCCTTAAACGACTGAAGCCACTGCAGTAACCGATGATCGGATCGCAACAGAAACGTTTTACTCAACAAATAGTGGCGAAAATGGTGAGTGAACTCGACTATAGCTAATAGCTCACGGCGAATCGTCGCATACTTTTTTCAGTTTTAAACAGTGCGCGGCTACCATATGACACAACTCGCTCTTCTCCATCTTCCTGAACTTGTGAAAGTACTGCACCAATTCCGTCGTTACTGGCGTCCACATCGAGGATAAAAGGTCGACTAAAATCGGGAAAGCAAAGAACTGGTGGTAAACAAAGTCTTTGCTTGATATCTTCGAATGCTGTGTTTACTTCACTGCTCCAGACAAAACTATTTTCCTTTGAAATCAGCTTGTACAACGGAGCTGCAATTTGCGCAAAATTGTCAACGAATCTTCGGTAGTACGTTGCTAAGCCTAAAAATGACTGAAGATCTTTTTTTGAGGTAGGCAATGGCCATTTTGCAACCTTTTCCGTCTTTTTCGGGTCAGCAGCAATGCCTTTGGGAGTAATGACGTGGCCAAGGTATTCAACTTCTTGCACGCAAAAACTACACTTGGAGGGCTTTATTTTTAATCCAGCGCTTTTAAGTCTTTGAAACACCTGGCCAAGTCTCGACAAATGCTCTTCAAACGTTCGTCCGAAAATGATAATGTCATCTAGATAAACCAAACAATGTTCCCACTGCAGCCCTGCTAGTACTAAATCCATAAGCCTCTGAAACGTTGCGGGAGCTGCTGTCAAACCAAATGGCATCACTCTGAATTGATACAGCCCAAAAGATGTAGCAAATGCTGTTTTGGGCTTATCATCTTCGGCCATCGCCACTTGCCAGTATCCGCTTATCAAATCCAAAGTAGAAAACCACTGTGCCCCACCAAGGGAATCTAGTGCTTCGTCGATACGCGGCAATGGGTACGCGTCTGGCTCCGTCAGGCTGTTAACTTTGCGGTAATCTATGCACATTCGGGTAGTTCCATCTTTTTTTGGTACAAGCACAATAGGTGACGCCCAAGGACTTGTGGATTTTTCGACTATACCTTTTTCCAACATGTCGTCAATCATCTGTTTGACTTCCAGTCGTCGATCGGGTGGGAGTCGCCTCACCGGTTGCTTAACTGGTCTAGATTGTCCTGTATTCACTCGATGAACCGTGACACTTGTGCGACCAAAATCGTTTGGCCCTTGTGCTATTATGTCCACGTTGTCGTAAAATAATTTTCGCAGCTGCTCTCTTTGCTCTTTAGAGACAATCTTTTCATCTACTTTTGCCAGCATTTGTTCAATGACAAAATTTTCTTGAATCTCTCCGGTCGCAACTTCACCATTGTGAATGGTCTGAACTCGAACAACGTCTTCGTCGGCAGCGTCTTCATAAACACCGACTGTCAAGCCACCATACAGCACCACACGTTCAGGAGACACATTCATAACCTCAACCGCCAATTCTTCAACCTTCGGATTCACTAACGTATGAGCCACCAGCAAGGGCTTCTTCAAGGCAATTGGCGAAACTATACCACTTGATCCGCTGCTTCCCACAGCTTTCAGCGTGATAGGAATAAGTTGTCGGCAAAAAGGAGACACAGTCACAGTTTGTCTGAGTACGACTCTACAGACAGTTAGGACTTTGGTGTGGTCGCGTTGCAGTGGTAAGAACATAGCATTTGGTCCAACTCCAACTTTCAGTTTTCCTTCAGAAAACAGCACATCAACCTTAAACTTTGCGAAAAAGTTGGCACCAAGGATGACCGGGTGTGTCAGCCGTTCGCATACCAAAAACTTTGTGCTGAACAACTGACCTCCCAAGCGAAGTTGAATCTTTTCTGCCACTCCGATGACCTCAATTGGTTGATTGGACGCCCCAACAACCTTAGGTCCGACGTAAGGCGATAAACGTTTTCTTACACCGAGCTTTTGCCAAACTGATGAATCCATGACATTTATTCCGGCTCCAGTGTCTATCAGAAAAGCAGAAAAACAACCATTGATTTCTCCTTCAACAAAGGTAGCCAAGTCAGTAGATTTACAAGTAGATGTATTGTTACATTCATAATAATGGGGCGTTGAAACATCAGCGGTAGACGTCTGCCCCGAAACATCGACCGCTGCTAGTTTCCCTGACGAGCCTTTTCAGGACACCGTCTGGCGATGTGGCCCCACATGCCACAAGCGAAGCACTTAAGGTCCCGCTGGTAATTTTGACTAAATCCCTTGTGACTTGCATCTTTTGGGTATGCTGACTTAAAACTTCTAGACTCATTCGACTCTGCAAAAGCACGCTTCAAATCTTCTATACCAACACTTATTTTCTCCAACACTTGCTCACAAGTCACCCTTGAAACAGCACACACTGAAGCAGACTCACTACCCTCGTGCTGTGCAGAAAATGCACAAACTTGTTTCGCAGTGCTTTGTTGTCTTGACCTAGTTTTCTCTAAATCAAACTCCATTTCAGCACTATTGATACGTATCAACGCATCGTTCAGTGTACGCGGTCGTTGAGGCACGCATACAACTCTACGCATACCGGCATCCAACGTTTCAATCAATCGTCGGACCACCATGGCCTCAATGGCCGACTCACTGAAGCCATCGCAGCCGGCGTAACCTTGAGCACACAACCGTTTGAGCTCCACTGCATAGGACGACCAAGTTTCGGAAGGTTTTTTGACTAAGGTGTCGAACTGAGTTAAATACTCATCTGCTTTTTCCTTAGGCTCAAACTTTTGCGTCAGCTCAGCTGTTGTAGCTGCATAGGTTCCTTTGCTGCCTTGTGGAATTCCAGCGAAAACCACTAACGCTTCTGGGGACAACGAATCAACTAACCACAACAGCTTTTCCTCCTCAGACCACTGGTTTAATACGGATTTCATTTCGAAACCAATTAACCAGTCAGACCACTTGTCTTTAACTTTAAACTTATCTGGCATTGAAAGTGGTCTCCGTCGGTACGACGGTGAAATGTCTAGGCCAATGTCAGCAGCATGACTTTGTCTCACCGAATGACTGACAGCATCTGCAGCCTCGACCGCACTTTCTTGTGTCTCTTGCTTGTCGGGACTTTCCTTTCTTGCCGTCTCTTGCTTGTGTTGTTGACCGGCATCGTCCACTTCCACGGCCCCCAGCCCCAGATCCAACCCAGGTTCCGCCGCGAGCGCTGTTAATCCCGACCCCACATCTGCCGAATGGTCAGCCGCCAGCCCAGCCACTAACGAACCGCCCCCCTCTGTTACATCTCTTTGTCCCGTCACCGCCAAACCCGATAGGACCTCCGTCAAACGTGAAAGTTGACCCTGGATTGCCCCCATTTGACCCCGCAGCTCACTCACGTCACTGTCCAGTTGAGCCACCGTAGTCCGCCGTCTAGGCAATCCAGCTGAGGTCGTAACTGCACGTCTAGCAGTCCGTCGAGTGGTAACAGGCATGGTAAACAGACTTTCAGAACACCGCTGCCACCAATGTTACACAATGCAGTCTTTAAAGTAGCTGCAGTTCTTGTAATTCAAACATCAGACAGACATAACTACTGTAAGCACAAATCTCACTTATCGTATACAGTTTAGTTCAGCGCTCTGCGCTACATATATATATATATATATATATATATATATATATATATATATATATATATATATATATATATATATATATATATATATATATATATATATTATATAAATTTTAATATATAAAAAAAAACCTTTTTTAGGGCATAAGAAAATTTTTATAAAAGAGGAATGCTTTCAGAATCTTGCTTGCTGTCTTTTTACGGGAGAATTTTAAGAGGAATGCTTTCAGAATCTTGCTTGCTGTGTTATACCTTATATATTTTGCTAAACTGTAGCAGGTATATAGCATTCAGCATTATACGCATTGTATTATTAATTTAATTTGTACAACTCCGAAAGTTTGAAGTTTATACAGTTTATTTGTATGTTTGTTTTTCCTTTTTATTTTACTGATTTGATGAGTAAACTAATTTTTTCTTCTCTGTTTTCAGGAGAACCCGAATTCAAGTATGTGGGCAATATGCACGGGAATGAGGTTCTGGGACGAGACTGTTTGCTCTGGCTGCTGGAAGTCTTGTGCAAGAACTACGGCAAAAATGACTATCTGACCACTCTGGTCAATTCTACCAGAATCCACGTTCTGCCCAGCATGAACCCGGATGGCTTCGAGATTGCTCATGAAAGTTGGTATTTTTGATAGCATTCCGTTGAATATATATATGCATACGTGGGCAGCTACCGAATTCTGGGGGGGTGAGCTCCCGGGAGGGGGGGGGGTGCGGAGCAACTTTTCCGGCGATTTTTGCTTCGTGAGCCACCCACTGTCGCTTCGTGAGCTACCTTCAAAGCATTCTGGGGGGGTGAAGCACCTGTAAGGGGGGGAGGGGGTGATGATGCCTTCTGGGGGGGGGTGAAAACCCCCCCCACGCCCATGTATGTATATATGTGTTTTATATGCCGTTTTTTGTCAGACTAAACGGACTGGGCGACGTCCGCTAATTTTAAAGCGTACACGGCAAATTTAGGATTTTTTAAGCTAGTCCACACTTCAATCGTTTCATTGGAAAAGAGTGGATATTTGGAGTGCGCCAGTCTTTTGTGGTCATATTCGCATTGATTTTTAGTCATTTTCCCTTTTGATATTTGGCCACAATTAACTTGTGCTGCTTGTAGACGATTTCCAAAGCTACGATGGTCGCAATAACACCAACGATTATGACTTGAATCGAAATTTTCCCAGTCGTTTGGGAGTAGCGGTACAAAAAGATCCGCTGCAGCCGGAAACACGGGCAATCATGAAGTGGATCAAAAGTTATCCCTTTGTCCTGTCGGCTAATTTGCATGGCGGATCCCTGGTAGCCAATTATCCGTTCGACGACAAGGATCCGAAAAAATTTGGCGATCGTTCGCTCTACAGCCAGTGCCCGGATGATTTGACTTTCAAAAAGCTGGCTTTTGTGTATTCTCGTGTGAGTAGTTTTTCTTTGTATTTCTGGCTAGCATTTTTGTGATTAAGTACATATTATATAGGTGCATGGGGTGGTGTGGGGGCAGTCACGCCGGAAGAAGTTGTTTATACAGAATAGTAAAGCTTCATTTTACTTAACTTGGAAAGAAAAAACAAAAACGTTACCGCAGACATCCATAAAGAAAAAGAGTCGTACGACAGTATCCCTTACGAAATGGGAGGGGGCGCTGTTAGCCCATCGAAAAACAAGGCTCACTTGCTTTTGCACGAACCCGGTGAAATCTTTCGATTTTAACAGTGGGTATATGATTGTATATGTATATGGGTGTTGCGTTTTAGACAATAATCTACAAATTAACAATTAACGTTTTAATAATTCGCAATTATTAGACTAGAAAATCAAAAATGGTTTTCATTGTGTATAGTGTGTATTTTGTTTCTATATGTCATATATATATATTTTTTGCATTGTTTTAATTGCAGGCTCACTCCAAAATGTGGCATGGTTTTCCGTGTTCCTCATACAATAGGGATGAATATTTTCCATTCGGCATTACCAATGGCGGCGCGTGGTACACTGTCACAGGTATGACATTGTTGTAGTGTAATATTGTAGACTCGTTTATTTGCTTGTAAGATTAAGCATCATCAGTATTATTTATCGAGTAGCCGTATTCTTTTATTATATTTGGCTGATATAGAAGCATCGTCTTGGAAGTTATTTTTTTCAGCAAAAACTGCTTTTTTCTTTATTGCAGCTGAGATCGAACGTCCTCCAAAAGATGTTTTTTCTGCCAAAACTGCTTTGGTTGTTGCATATTCATAATATTAGTCGGAATATACTCGTAAAAGGTATATTTTTATTAAATTTTTTAATCATTATTATTCAGATATTTTTTGTGGAATTTCAGGCGGTATGCAGGATTGGAATTATGTATTTGCTGGCTGTATGGAAATCACCGTGGAGATGGGCTGTTGGAAATATCCGGGCACTGCTCGGTTAAAGGAATTGTGGAACGAAAATAAATTCTCATTGATTGCTTTTATGGAACAGGTGAGCATTGGCTTTACAACCTAATACTAACACTAAAGTCTTTTCAAAAATGGTGAATACTAGAAAAAAATAGGTGGCGTTATTTTTGTGACTGCTTTTTGTACCCTTAATGGCTGAAATGAGTTTTTCATAAGAGTAATCACGCGTATAGCATGGGTTTCGAGTTTTGCATTTTTTTGGCAGATTTTAGGTGTTTTTTTAAAGCTAAAAAATGTAGTAAAATGTAAAAAATTGCGTCAAAAAACACAAAGTCACAAATTAACACGCGAAGGTATGGGAAGGATATCCGGACCCTCCAGATTTTTAATTTGGTACAAAGGCAAGCGAAATTATTATCATTTTTATAGTTTATGAGCCCAAAACTTCCAAAAGTTGCTTTTTTCGTTAAACAATATTTGGTCGGTCGGACTTGGGAAGTGGGTGGACGAAATTTTACAACCGATTCAAGGGCAGTCAAAATGTCGGCACAAGACCCTGTGGGTGGACGAAATTTCATCAACGTTACAAGGGCAATAAAAATGTCGGCACTAGACCCTTCAAATTAGATGATAAAGTATGGTTTCGAGACACTTCAAATTAGATGATAAAGTATGGTTTCGAGACACTTCAGTTTTCGAGTTTACTGTTTAGTTGTGACTGCAAAATAATCATATTCACCGCGTTTAATCAGGCAACTTTTTGCTTTGTTTTTTAGGTTCACGTGGGCGTGACAGGTTTTGTGCTGGACGCTGAGTCGGGTCAGCCCATTGCCAATGCCACCATCCGTGTGCAGGGAATTGAGCATAATGTGAGCACAGCCAAAGACGGAGATTATTGGCGTATACTCGCCGCTGGAGATTACACCCTCACCGTTCTGCGTAATGGGTAATTAATTGGATTTCGGTTTTTAACCATGGCAGTTTTTAGTGGGGAGGAGCTTAGGCGGGGGAGGGGGCAGCGCCTTCCCTCCCATAAAATTCTGCCTGAAATATGCCAGTATCTTGCAGGATTTTAGTAGAAGAGCATGAGAAGTGTGTAAAATGTGTGTTAGATCAAGACGTGGAAAATTATATACATTAGTTCTGTAGATTTTGGGAGCGATATGGGATATTGTTAAATTGGGATTTATTAGCAAATTTATTGCATATTTATTAGCATTATTTATTTATTTACACTCTGTAGATGTAGTAGTTACGGTATTCTGTTGCAGTACGTTTGCGCACAGATATGATTGAAGTGTGTGGGTACATCCAAAAGTAAACTTGCATTCACGCATTTATGTGCTCAATACCTAGAATGGAGTTCATAAAGCCAGTTTAACGTTGAAACAAGCGTAGCTATTCAGTAACAGAGAACATTGTAACGAAAAATTCTACGCGTATTACCTAGGTTTTAAGATGTTGCCTTTAGACTGTGTTTAGTAAAGACTAAGCTAAGACTGCACTTATGCATTACACCGCTAAGGTGTGCTCACAGTAAAGGAAATAGGAAATAAGAATTTAGTCAGTCAGAATGCACCCAGTATTTATAGCAGCAAACCTGTAACGTTGGCTAGGTTAGGCTGTGATTTCCATCCTTATCTAATGTCAAGCACAGCTATTTATAAATGCATTATGGACATAAATGGAACAGCACTAGGAGTTCATACGTATAATATTTTTGAAACGACAGTGATTGGTTGATAAATGGCTATAATTAGACTTGTGGACAGCCACTTATAGAATGCTATAGAAATTGAATACCCTATTGCACACAGCAATATAGCATTATATACGTTAATACGATTTCCCCATTATATAGTTGACATAAGCTTAGCTCAGACTCTAGCTAAAGCACTCTGAATCCTGATGGAGCTACCCTCAGAACTGAATGTTTGTTTTTGTCCTTTAGCTACAAACCCTTGTCCAGAACGGTTCGTGTCACTAGCAAGCCTCCGGCTGCCGTTTTGAATTTCACTCTCTCTCGTGTGTCTGGCGTGCCGGCGGAAGCGGATGATAAAAATACTGCAACAGCAGCAACAACAACAACAACTGCAGCAATAACTTCGAGTGCAAGCAAGCAGTTAATTGCTAATTTGACTGACCTGAAGCGACTGAATCAGCAATTGAAGGATGCTGTATATGAGTGTACTGTGATGCTGAATGGTCATCAGTATATGTACAATTTTGACCTGGGCCCCAACCAGCCGGATGTTCAAATATTTTCGCTCAAAAGTCTACCTGACAAAAAACTGTCACGATCTGTCGCTCAACCGAAACTGAATCTGTTTTTAATGGGGCTGCAAGTAGAAGAAACAGGGGACAGTGACCTTGGCTCTCAGCTTGTGCTCTATAGACTGCTGTCGGATGTATGCAAATTAGGCGATTTGAATGGATTATTGGCCAAAGTTAATTTGCATATTATGCCGTCTATGCCTATTTCCACTATTAACGTGCCGGTTAAAGTGGATGATCAATTAGTAAGCAATTTGTTACCCTTTCTTTTCTATAGAATCTATGATATGAAAACTTCATGGTGCTTAAGGTATTGTATATACATTGACATTAATTGACACTGAAGTAAAACCATGGAAAAATAATATCTACCGCCAAAAATTTAGAAACTCTTTATAATATGTACACTGTCATAGAATTTGTATTTTTTACGAATTACAACTATCCTACAGATGGGCAATTTTTCGTTAGAAACATACGCTTTAGAATGTGAGCTTATTTTAGCTATACTACCTTAATTACTTTTTGATCATTAGAGAACATCGTTAGAGAACAAATTATGCATTACGTGTTTTAGTTTGGCTACTAAAAAACTTTCCTGTATATTGCAGACTGACAATGAGCACAAAACGTTTTCGGGTTGGCTGCAGGCTTATCCACCCACCCTTATTGTTCCCATTATGGCTGATATTCAGGAAGTAGTGTAAGTCTAGATTTACTAGTTTACATTTGCCTCTTAAAATAATCGTCTGCTGTTAGTTCTTGTCGTTTTGTCTCGAAACCATTCTAGAGAATTCTGCTTGGCTTGGCGTGATGTGTAATTTTTTGTATACACGCAGTTGAGCCCCATCATGCAAAAATAGCTGAAACAATTATGCCAATCCACATCAGCTGCCCAACCTTCATCCTTGAGGCGGTGTTCTTGTCTTAAGGAGCAGGATGAACCGTTGTCAAGCTTTGTCGCTGTCTTTGTCCCCGTGTCCTTATTAAAGGATAAGTTAGAACCGGCCTTAAGCGTTGCACTATTATTTTTTTCCAAGTTCGTTCTAGAACTAAAATGAGACAATGAGATGAAAGTTTAAGTAGGAAGAATAGTTTTTGCAAGGTTTTTTTTTAATTAATTCAATTTGTTTTTTTTACTTTAGTAATCTGATCGACGTGACATCCTACAACCCGCCGGCGGCTCGATATCTCTTTGACCTCAGCAAACCATTTTCAGACCACTATGGTGCTGACAGTTCCGAGTGTACCAGCCCCACACAGGCCATCCGGTATCGGGATGCTGTGAAAACTGTGCTCAAAAATGTAGCTTATCCTTTCGGGGGTGTAGGGGTGAGTTTTCGAACTTTATTTTGTGTTTTGAGAGATTTGGAGATTTTGATGGAAGGTTTTTTGTTTTATTATTTTATTTTGTAGGAAGAGGTGTTGCCATTATTTTGCATTAGTGCACCGTGTGTTTATAATGCGTGTGTATGTATAATACATAAATATATTATTTCAAATAGTGACGCACACCACACCGACACCGGACTTTTCTATGCCTAAATTGGGACACGTCCAAATCTGGATGTCCTGTAATTTGTCCCTGTTGGTGATCGGATTTAGGCTTAGTCTTTGGCTTTGGTTTAGGTTTAGTTTTGGGCTTAGGCTTAGCCTCTTAGGCTTATGTATAAGGGCGTGGGAAAGTGAAGTCCCCATTGAGTCCTGATTTGACAGCTGAAAGTCTAGAGGTCCCGATTTGACACTTGTTATGCACATGTGTGTGTTTGTGTTGCGTGTACTGTATCGAGTGTGCAGTTCTGTATATTTAATTTGTTGATTACTTCCGTATAATAATTAGCAATAGTTCACAGTGACTTTTGTTTCAACAAAATCAGCCATAAACGAATTTTTTCCTGCGTTTTAGTTCGGAATCGGCGTTGGTTGCTTGAGCAGCCTGGAGTCAGCCAAAAGCAGCGGCAAACAGTATGCTGATTTATTACTGGACTTGATGAAAACGAGCTGGCAAGGTAATAATAGACAGCCATTGTTAGTAACTGCTAAATTGGTTGTAATAATTTCAGTTGTCTATTGTGCATATTTGATAGCTTAGGGCCGGTCATTAACATAATAGCTTTATGTCAAATTATGTTAGTTCTTGTTGGTAGAATTAATTGACTGGAGCGCAATTCTCGTTATTGGGTATTTTAGTGTTCGGACGTTATGTTTATATTGTCATATTAGTTAGTCTCGGGATCAGTATTAGTGGTTAGGGTTAGGGGTCTTAATAATTTTTTCCGATATATTTTTGATTATCTAGTTTCAGCATTTTTTATAGTATATTTTAAATTTAGTTTTTTGACAGCTTTGCGTAATTAATTTCATGAATGGTTAATTTAGCAAGTTAATGATTGAGTCAAATTAATACTAATTGATTAATTAACTTGTTATGGGTGATACTGATATAAATATATAAGTTAGTTATATATATAGTTATATAAATGTGGTAATGGCTAAATGATATTGGTTTTTGTCTGTTAAGGTTTTTTGATTAGATTGAAACTTATTTGATTAATTGCTAAGGTACAAATTAGCCCCAATAGTTGTCAGACCGAGAGAACGGAACTTCCTCTCGGTCTTAAAAATTCCTACTTACACGGTGGAATACATAAACGCTGTCTTAGCTCTGTCTTGCTGAACGTAGTCTAAGGGCGACATTCTACCCTATGTAATACGTGAGGAATTTTTCGTTACGATGTTTTTAATAATACTGAAATAGAACACCTTAGACCGGTTTCAAAGTTTGACTGCCTGACTGCCTTTGTTCCACGCATAGGATTAATGTTTCACTAGTTAACATGACACTTTCAAGTACTTATTCTGCTGAGAAAAAGGCACAGATGTATTAGGAAGGGGTTTGGTTGAATCCTCGAATTGTGGGACTGAGGGGGGAGACAGGGTCATGAAAATCTGACCAAAAGTCGGTAAAAACGGTTCTAGTTTCGAAACTTTCGAAGCCATTTTTGGTTGATCAGCCGGTAGGTTATGAATATTCGGCTAAAGAAGTCGACCTTTTGTACCTCGTTATATATTATTATGTAATTGCTCATAAGACTTACGTGAAGTTTCTGAAACTGCTCTGGAGCCTCTCAATTAAGCGTAATATTTTGGTTGCAGGAGCTTATGGCTTTGTTCACTTCTCGGGCAAGCCTGCTGTGGCTTCCGTTTCCTTGCTTGCCCAGAATGTGATCGTTAGCAGCAAGACGCAGAGCTATGCTGTACTCTTGCCTGACAAAGAGTTCACACTAGTTGGTGAGATGATTTAAGTGTTAAGCTCTGTTGATGACTTTGGAATTAACTGGATTAGATTAACTGTTCGACTGTAGCAGATTTTTGATACATTAAGTTGTCCGGGTTATTCTTGTCTGTGTCCGTACTCCGTGTCAGGAAGGAAATGTCTAAACTCCGCAAGCCAGCATAGGCATTGGAAAAAAATAGTTTTTTTACTGTTTGAGTCTAAAAACTTTAGACTAAAATTTTCATTGAGGGGCCACCATCAAAGTTTTTAGAAATTCGTCCTGACCTGATTGTGCTTTGGGATTTGGCTCAAAATGTTACAGTTAAAAATAGTGGAGTTGTTTACGGATGTTTGAACTGAATCATAATGTTACATTTTGTGTGCTACCATTAGTCAGTCGTATCAATCACTTTTTCAGTAACTGCGTTTCACTAATCAACTGACAATGTTTGCAATACGATAAATTGCTGTTTTTATATTGACACACATAAGATAGTTACGTATGTGCGCTATGTTTAAGATTTTTGTATAGCTAAGTTTTGTTATAGTATTGTAAAATAGCAAAGTTTGTGCATTTCTTGTATCTGTGATACAATGCACACAGCTAGCTGCTTTAATATATCGGGCAAAATTATGGCGAAGGCATTTTGACAATTAATAACGATGAAAATTGTGGCCAAAAACAGCTTTAGAACACAAGCAGGCTGAAGAGCGTCTCACTCTTTTTCTACAGAGTGTGTCATTTTTACGTACTCTTGGTGTTAGGACTAGGAGTACTTCATGTTATTTAGTCAAAATTATATTTTAGCCTCAGCCAAAGACTACAACGACAATCATACCACAATAACGATTGAATCGAACAAAATGTCCTTGGTGAATTTCACCCTGAAAAGCTCAAATCCAATTGCCAATGGTGCTTCCAAAGCTGGCCAGAAAAAGCCGAAGCTAGTGGTGGCTCAGGCACTGCCCTTGACGTCGCAACGGGCCAAGAGCAATAAACTCAGTCAAGAGCACATGATGCAGCAGCAGCAGCAGGAAGAGCAAAGCAAGGACGAGAGTATGGAGCAAATCAGACGGCTGCTGGATATTGTGATTGGTCAATGTGGCAGCAAAATTCAGACAGAAAGGTGCGAATCTGGGAAGAAATATGACGTTGTTCGAGGTTGCAGGTTTGAAAAGGAACGAACTAATGTACCTAAGGTGGCACTTGATAAAAAAAACCTTAGTTTCAATCAATCAGGGTTTTTTTTTCAAAATCGGCACTGTGTAAATGTTGTGTAAATTAAAAATTTGCTGTGTAAATTAAGGGTATGTTGTGTAAATTTTTAAAAGTGTGTATTTTAGCATTTTTTAGGTAAAGTAAAAATTGACCGTTTTTTCACGCTAAAAGTAACATTTCGACTTTGGGACTCGAACTACATACGAAAATAAAAAATATGAAATAATTAAAAAAATTTGCGTTTTTGTCAGTTCAAGTAACCGACACGCCAGGGCAAGCCCCCCCCCCTAAAATTTCGGAAAATCTGAAACAAGCCCTAACCCCAAGGCCGAGACCCCGTGTACATGCATGGTATATGTGCAGAGATAGAGAGTTGTTCTATCAGCCAGATCCTACTAATTTTTTTTCAAATCCTACTCATTTTTTTCAAATCCGGATGTAAAAGTTTTACAGTAGTTTGAAGTAGGACAAGAAATCGCACAGACAGGCTCAGCATGGCAGATTTTTCACTGTCAACTTTCAAGTGCATAAAAACGAATGCTAAAATACAAAAATCATAAGCCGTTTAAGAGCAGAAACTGAAGATTTTTTGTTTTGGGATCAAAAATTAGACTTGATTTTGTTAGGACAAAGAGGTCACATGCAGCAATCGCCACTTCGCGAATTTTTGTAATTTTTACAACCAAAATAGGCCGTTTCATCAGCTTTTGGGGAAAAATAGGGCTGTGTAAATCAGTGTGTATTTTTATTTTTTGCTGTGTAAATTAGGCGGCCGATGTATAAATACACCCTATTTTACACAAAAAAAACCCTGCAATCAATGGATTTGAAATGAAATGTTTTAAACAGGGTTGGTATGTATCTGTTTAGTCTTTGGCTTTTTTAGTTGAACTAATATTGATTCAGTTGTTTTTTGGCAGCAGATGAATGGGTTAGAATACGTGCGTGTTTGTTAATAATAAATTACGCTAAAAATTGTCTGTAAGCACTATGATTCATAAAGTGACCTGTTAAAAACATATACGTACAGCTTTGTCTTGGCATGCAGATTCCCAATCTAAAAAGTAACTCTCAGAATCGGCTTGCGCAAAAAGTTTCAAACCGTATGTTTTAGCATTGAGAGCAGTGGTGGAAAAGTGATCCGCTTTGAGCCGAAGAATCGCGATCTGACCACAGTGGCCCATATTTCTGCCTTCGCCAGTGATCTTATTAATGCAGAGATGCTGGGCAAAATGGTGCTAATGCTATGCGAGCGCTCTGATCAGGAAATTTATCGCCAGGTTAGGTCTCAAACTGAATAAACTGAAGCAAAAAACACCCAGAAAAAACGTCTTTTGAATTTTTTTGGATAGATAACCAGTGTATTACGCATTGCTTTATAAAAAAACACCAATATTGTTCTTAGTCGTTTTTTAAAAAAAGTTATAGACGATTTTGTATGAAGGGGCATTCGTTGATTTGATGCTTACAGCCGTATGTCTGCTCAGTAATTCAGTTGGCAAATTAATGATCAGCACACGCTTTCAGGGATTCAACATTACATTGCTAAATTTAAAAGCTAGATAATCGATAATTTCTGATGCATGTGTAACCGGCTGGTCTTATAAAGTAACCGAAGTCCAGAACTACTTAACTTCTGAAGTAATAGATCACCCAGGTTCGCTTCAGCTCGGTTACAAGTGTGACCCTTAACTACGATTGCAGCACACAATAATAAACAGATAACCTTTATTGAACGCACAATAATACACACAAGCAAGCACTGATATATACGCACAGCACGTAATGGGGCCTGCTACCGTACACCTTACGTACCTACCTATGACCTAAGCTCAATGGCGGGTTGTCTGCCGGCTTAACCGTACTACCGTGTGCACCGTGCTTAGCGTGTCTTAGCCGTATTAGCCGTACTAGCCGTCTCAGCGGTGTTATCGGTCTTAGCGGGGTGTTAGCCAACAGTCTAAGCGGTGTAAGCCGTGTAAGCGGTGGAACGGTGAAAGCGGTAGAAGCGGGTGCAACCGTCTGAGCCGACCGACCTAACCTAACTGACCGAAAAATGAATTTGCAGCCCCTTTTAGAGCTGCTAGTTTTAGGCGGGGCTAGCTCTGATTGGTTATAAACCAGTCTGAGCTGGATTTCCTTGGCTGCACTGACAGCTGACGTTCTGACTCAATTGTGCTTCTAGAATATTCTAGAAGCTTCTAGAAAGATTGATATCAGACAGTCAAGCAGCCAGACATACGTACTGTGGCGTATACGTAACTATTGTAATAGTTATATTGTGTGAGGTGTGATTGTGTGTGAGTGTCTGAGTGTAGCTAGCTGGCTGGCTATCTGGGCTAGCTAAGCCAGCAGCTAACTTAGCTACGTATGCTGTATGCGTGAATGTGTGTATGTGTGTGACTGTATTTGGCTGGCTGGCCGCCCAGCCAGTTACATTCGTCCCCCTCTTGGAAGAGAATGTCCTCATTCTAAAAAAGTTTGACCTCAATGGCCAACGTACTTAAGACTAGCAGCTAATTTAGTACCGGATGCTCCTTAATAGCTGCGAATGAATGCTAAGTGTACGGTAGCGTGCCGACATGACATTACGATACATTAGACATGATAATAGGCATGCACAACAAATGCGACACACCTTATTCGACCATCAATGTTTATGTTACCATGATTACGGAACTATGTGTATGAATCATTACTGATGTTGCTTCGACATACACATTAAATATGGCAACTTAACTGCTAATACAAGATGTGTTGCTACTCTGCTATGGTCGGATAAGGTGCAGACAATAGACAAAACTACCTACGTAGGAACAAACAAGATTAATCAGACAGTATCTCAGTAAATTGCGAATGTTACAGCTTCATTGACTCAATCCATTCAGAATGCCATGGCGCTCTCCAACGTTGACAAGATTTCCAACGAAATTGATTCCGTTCCCATCGAGACCACACCGACTCCTAATGGGCTGCATTGTGTCGTGTCTTGAACGCATTCGCAGGATACCGTGACTGGTTTACCGTTCTGTCGGGATAAATTCCAACATCCATTGTTTGATACAGTTGAGCAGTCCTTTCCACAGTCCAAAAACATTACAAGACTACTAAGTCTACTGCTCAGTTTTGGTCGGAACCATTTTACCACCTCTGGCTCTGACAAACTTTTAAGGCAATAAAGCCTTCGTTCACCCATAGTCCACTGATACCAATTTATTGACGTACTCAAGCAGTGACCGACATAAAATCCATTCGTTACGGTAGAGTGCGAAACTTGTGGTTGATCCAGTAAAGGCACAGTATCAGCGTTTGTTTGTCGTGTTTGCCCGGTCGCAAGCGGGGACATTAGCAGCATGACTACTAATGCCGCAACTACAAATCGTTGCGTAAGAGAACCGAAACAGCCCGCTTGAATCGACGCATAGGTCAAGCCCTGACCTTTTGCTCTCAGCCCCTGCATAGGCTGGTCTACCACTGCAGCTGCGTTTGCCTCTGTTCGCAAGTTACTGGAGCCCATTTCCTCTCGCATCGCTGCACACGGCTTGATCCTCTGCTTTAGCCAGCGTGTCGTTTTAACACTCCGGGCATGTTGCTCTTGTCCACCTCTTTTCGTCGGTTTTGCGGCATTATTTTGCTGTGACTGATTTGGGTACTGCAGCACTTGTTTATTTGTGCGCTCAATTTGCTCTGGTTCATTCTTATGCAAAGCAGACTTGCTGCATGTTTTAGTTGCACTTTGTCCTGTCAGCATATTGAAAGGCTGAACTGCAGTCCCAGTTTCCCTACGTACCGATATCAGTTTTTGTCGTTCCCCTTGTCCACTGCGTGAAACCGCCAAGCACTGCTTGATCTTCTGACTCTGCTCTAGTGTCTGGTCAGTACCTTGGATATTCCGCTCCTCGGTAGGTTGTTTAGATGTTCGTGCCGACTCATATGAACTGCACACCACAGTTTCATTCGAGCGATTTCCTCTTCTGGTCCCGTAGGCAATCAAGCCACTTTGCCGATTGTTACGGAAGCCTCTGTGCGGGTAACGCACGGTTACGCCATTAGGGTCAGCCTTTGAACAATTGTGTGAATCCTTACCCAGTTTGCACATGTTTGACCCTCTATCCACCAAATTTGCCGATGCGTTTAACCGCGTTTGTTGGTTCTGCTCCGCTGCCCGTTTCACATTTTTGTCACAATATACCCATCGCCTTACAGGTTTCGATGGCTTTTGCACCGTTTTATTTAGTACCACAGCTGTCGCGGACGGTTTCCTAGAATCACGGTGGGTCATATCATTAGTTCCACTTCGGTTAGATGTGGGACCATTGTGACCATGTGCTGAGAAAATGGGTGTCTCCAAAACTCTGTCCCCGATTGTAGTACACAGCGACATGTCAGTTCCAAATCCTGCTAAGGCATCCCGCCCTAGTATAACATCGTATGAGCAGTTTTGCATAGCTTGTGCTGCCGCGGTAATACTAGTTTTTCCGATCTGTAACTCCAAATGGGTTACGGTACAGATTCTTGTGCGCTTTGGTAACATCCTGCGATTGACCATAGTAACATCACTCTCTGCATCAATAAGCATTTCTGCAGGAATACCGTTAACTGTGCCATACACTACTGGGTTTGCACATTGCATCATCGTTATGCCATGACGGCTGTTAGCGGGTGTCACTGCCCGTATACCGGACTTCGTCAAGTTGGCGCAATACCTGCCATTTCCGTTAGAACCAGTAATTCGTTCTAATATACGCAAGTTCTGTTCTAACAGGACTTCTAGGTTTGGCACCACCTCGGTTTGCTCGCTCGGAGCAGTAGGCCTGTGTTCAGCATGGATACTAGCCGCAACTCTAGGGCAACTGTAATTCGGTGTCACCACGTTAGCCGCAAAGTCCGAATTTTGCTGCAAGTGGAATTGTTGAGGCGTAGGGTTTTGGCCGCTCGGCCCCACATTATCATTAGGCGGTCCTGCGCCTCTATGCCAACACTGTACTGCGATGTGGCCTGGCCGGCCACACCAGTTGCAGATCGGTCTACCGTCTGTTGTGCGCCGGTTTCTACTCATTTGCTCACTTGGCGACTGACTTCGCCTGGTGTTTCTTTCTCTTTCCGTTTCCCACATGTTCAATTTCCGGAATATATCCCTCAACAGCGAGTCTTGACTCTTAATTTTATCACTTAAACTGTCAACTGTTTCCCCAGCGGTTCTCACATCGTTAGGCTCACTAAATTTCACTGTCCTCACAATTCTATTGTCTTCCTTATCCATCTCGTCAAATCCTTCTTGCTCTTTAGCTCTTACTACTGCCTCTTCAAAGGTTGCAGGTCTTGCCGACAAAACAAACCGCCGAATATTCTGATTCAATCCGTTCACAAATATTTCTTTCATTAAACGATCTCTCGAACTACCTCTAATATCATTACCATAGGCCTTCTTTGATAACTTCTGAATTGACCTCGCATAGGTCTCTACCGATTCATCATATCTCTGCACTCGCCTGTGCAGCTCAGAGCTCAACAAGCTAGCAGTACGCTCAGCGAGTACATCACTCAGCGCCTTCGTTACTTCCATCCAGCTTGACTGGACTCCAGTCGGGAGTGCTTCCCAAACCTCAGCTGCATGCCTTTGCAGGAATGCCGGTAATAGTCTCGCCCTGTCGTCATTTTCCCAACCGTTCACTAAACCAACTCTATTAAAAATACCCAAAAATTCATCAAAGTCATCAGCCGGTTCTCCCTTAAATATAGGGATCTGCCTTGGGCTAATCACCCACCGTGCCATATCAGTTGGGTCCGGTTTTACGTCAGTGTCTGTCATCCTTTTCCGTAAATACTTCGGGGTAGCGTGTTGAAACGTGTTGTTGAAAAAGTACTCTCTGACAGGCTCGCTAAATGAGCTACTTAAGTCGCCGTAAGGTGAGGTAACAGACCCGTCTGACGTTGAAGTAGACGTTTTGCCTTGCTTGCTTGGGTCAAAACCAATCCAAAATAGTGTGCTGCAATCCTGGTCACGGCACCAATTTGTAACCGGCTGGTCTTATAAAGTAACCGAAGTCCAGAACTACTTAACTTCTGAAGTAATAGATCACCCAGGTTCGCTTCAGCTCGGTTACAAGTGTGACCTTAACTACAATTGCAGCACACAACATATAAGCAGATTGTCTTTATTGAACACAAATAGACACACACAAGCAAGCGGTTATATACGCACAACACTTTACGGGGCCTGCTACCGTACACCTTACCTACGTACGACCTAAGCTCAACCACGATTAGCCTCCGGGGTTACCTACCCACAGTGAAAACCGTGTCCGCGGATATTAGCGGTATTTAGCGAGGTTTCAGCTGTGTTAGCGGTGTTTCTCGAGGTTTTACGGTTGACAGTGTAAGCGGAGTGAGCGGTGTAAGCGGTGTTTGCGGTGAAATCGGGTGAGACCGACAGACCTAACCTAACTGACAGAAAAGTGATTTTGCAGCCCCTTTTATAGCTGCTAGTTTAGGCGGGGCTAACTGTGATTGGCTACCAGGACTTGTCTGAACTTGGCTGGGCCAATGGGTTTCAGTGCCGCGCTAGGCAGCCAATGATTTTAAATGCCAGCTTTAGCCAGCCAATAATCTGCAATGTCAAGGTGTTTTAGTCATACGTACTGTAGGTTTTATTGGCTATTGTTTTGCGTGACTGTCTGGAGTGTGTGACTGCGTGTGTGTAGCGTGTGACTAAAGCTGGCTAGCTGGCTTTACAACCAGGCTAGCGCAGCCTATGTATTTACGTACGTTGTGTGCATGTGTGTGCGTGTGTGCTTGCTGTTAGCTGACTGTCTGGGCTGGCTGGCCTTGGCAGCTGGCTGGCCCAGTCACACATGTAAAAACGTGAATGCTTTTTTGCAGGCTTTGGCTGCAGTCGTTTTGGAGGTGATAATTCCCCTGGATCCGGACATGTATCTCAGTGTTTCGAAGTGCCACGAAGGCGCTTTCAGTAATAGTTAATTTGCATATTATAATTCATTACTTACATAATAATTGACTTATTGGTAATTTTAGTTGGGGCCTTTAGAAAGCAACATTAAGAGACAGTCATACTATTGTTTTGTGTAAAATGAAAAAGAATCCTTAGCCTAAGAGTTGAATTATAATGTAAAGCTGAAGTAACGTGATTCCAGAGCCAGTTCTTAAATAAAGAAAAAATATTGGTGTTAAGAGTTCGCAACGGGTCGCAGTTTTTAGACCCGACCCGAAATAGATTCCAATCCGACCCGACCCGATTACGATCTCTAATTGGTGTAGATTGAAACATGAAGGGGGGAACTCAGACTTTTTTGTTTTTAGGCAGCAATACGTAACTGAACGAACAACATGACATAAGACAACGTATTGCTTATAGCCGGTCATTAACTATCGATATAAGTAGATCAATTACACAGTTCAGTGTCATGCTAACAGAGTTACAGGTGACGTCAGAACATGGTCACTATGTGTAAAACTATTTTTTGCCACGGGGTGTGTCCCCCTTTTTCTATAATTCAATTATTGCTCAATATACCTACATTTTTACTGTGCCCCATTGGAGCAAGTTTTCGTCGTTCGTTCAAAACCTGCAGTTATTGCGAATATTCTAGATGACTTGGTGGCTTAGCGACAGAGTGTACGCTTGATAACCATAAGGTTGGTGGTTCCATTCCATTCGATTCCACTATAAAGTCATCTTCATTTTGTATTTTTCATTTTTCGTTTTGGAAGCTGGAAAAATTGCCAATGCTGGCAGCAGCTATAGCCGACTATTTCAGACCAAACAGTGTATTTGTAACGGCTATTGGCGGCTATAGCCGAATCGCCACTTCTAGGGGGTCTCTACTTGATTTCAAAAATAGCCACAATCTGGCTATAGCCACGTTTCTTCAGTCAAAACTTGGCCATTTGAATATCGCCAAAATAGCCACGGCGAGCTATAACCGCCGCGAATCAGCACAAGTGGAAAAATAGCCACTGCTGGCAGCAGCTATAGCCGGCTATTACAGACAAAACACTGTATTTGAAACGGCTATTGGCGGCTATAGCCGAATCGCCACTTCTAGGGGGTCTCTACTTGATTTCAAAAATAGCCACAATCTGGCTATGTAAAGTGGCAAACGTAGGCCACAGTAATAGTGCAAATGAAATTAAGAATCTGATGAGACCCCAAATTGGTCTGCACAGAAAATTCTAGAAATATTGTAATATTTTCGCCGACTATATGAAATGTAGCTCTGTTTAATTTATTGACTGTCAGAGCAGTCTGGAGAAATGGAGAGATGCAAACCAAACCGTTGAGTTGTAAATTAGTTACTAGTAGTTCAAGTTTGCAGTTAGTTGTTTATGCAGTCGGTAGACTGTATAGTTTGTGGCCAAAGTACATAGTTGCAGGTTTGATATTGCAGTAGTAGTAGGGTTTGATATTGCAGTAGTTTGGGTAAAACGCAGGCTAACAACCTGGGAGGGGACGCTCCCCTCCAACTTGAGGTTCTTAGCCTGGGTTTTAACCCATTTGATTCAGACTCGTGAACTGGTGGACTGGTGGATTGTCGAAATTTGGAACTTTGGATTTCTATATTTATGCCGAGTAAACTTTGGAAGTTGACACTGGTTGCTTTTTGTTTAATTAAAATTATCGAAGTGCAGCTAATTACGAGACCACGAGACTACAGATTGCCTGCCTACGCGTTACACGAAGTGGCGCTGCGAGTAGGGTTTGTCCGACTCACTCAGAACTCTTTTTGCTGCTAAACAGAACAGGACTGCGGACAATTTGACGGTGCGACGGTGTTTATTTTTCTCAGTGCCGGCCGTTTCGAACTGTTTGGCCAGGGGGCTGTGCGTGGCTGTCCAATTTCCTCTCCGAGCCCGGCGGTGTGTGACAGCCTAACATTCCAGTCCGTGCGTTTGCATCCACCGACGGCCTAGCATCTTATCCTGCACAATCCAGCCACCTGTCAGGCGCATCTAGCAGTAACACTTTATGGTGAAAGGTTCGATTAGAACAGTAACAGCCCAAAACAAGCAACTATTTTTCCAAGTTAAATAGCTGTAGCTGTAGAACGTTATCGTGTCATGCTATATTACTGAAGGCTCGAGTCGTTGTACATATAGTCGATGTGTTTAGGTATTATTGCTTGTGCTTTTGACGTATTATTTAAGGTTTTAGGGGTAAATATTCGGGCTTGCGTGCATGTTCACTATTTTTTTGGTTAATGTTGACGGTGGTTAGTTAGAATTTGATTTGTGTAATACTTTACTGACTTAAAGTTGATAGATTATTTACTGGTTTAGCAACCAGTAGTTTGAGTGTTTTAGCAACCGTCTAATATAGCTGTCTGTGGATTAACGTTAATCGAATACCTACTGGTTCAGCACGATTATTTGGTGTTTTAGCAACCGTCTAGTATAGCTTTTTGGCGTATTAACGTTAATCGATCAGTGTGTGTTTTGACACAATTATTTACTGTTGTATCGCCCGTTAACGTTAACTCAATTTTGAGTGGTCTAAGTGTTATCTGTAATTACTCAGCAGGCTACGTCGGCAATCTAGTGATATAAATCTTAATAGTTTGAGAATACTAAATTAGTTCTGTACCACACCCCAAGTTGATTGAACAGTCCCTGTCAGTTTAGTGTAGACTAGATTATTGTAGACTATTTCAGTTGATTTTAAAGTAGAATTCCACCTATTAATTGTAAACTGTTTCTCATCTACTGAGTTTAAAACGACCCAAATTTATATTTACGTCCTAAATTAGCATTAGAACATCAGATGGAAAATCAGCCTAATCCGACAGCTCATAGCGAGAGGGGCTCGGGGTTTGGTCTGTCACCCGGCTCTTTTGCTGGCCGCCCGGGCGAACGGTTTGATTCCTGGTTATGTACTTTTGAGCGATATGTAGCAGCTAACAGGGTCAATAGTGAGGAAAGAAAAGCAGCAATTTTGCCCTCATATCTAAGGGGGGCAGCTGAAATTGTGTACAACGGTCTCTCAGCAGATGATAAGACCGAGTATAATAGGCTAGTGGCTGCCTTGCGCAGACAATTTTCGTCAGATTTTACCGCAGATTTGGAAGCTGATCTGCTAATGACTCGAAGGCAGGGTGAAGCTGAACCCGTCACGGACTATGCCTTTGAAGTACAAAGGCTGGTTCAGGACGTGTTCGGCGATGTGAATGCTACGGCGCAAGACATACTTTTGAGGAAACACTTTTTGCACGGCTTGCTGCCGCGGTTGTATCAGTTTGTGACTTCCCCCCAGCCACCCTCAACATTCGAAGAAGCCGTCACTAGAGCCAGAGCTCAAGAAGCCCGCGACCACCTGTTGTATCACTCTGCTCCGTGGTTGAACCGTGGCATTCCTGGAACGGTGCGCAGAGGATTTGAACAACGGATTCATCACGACCACAGAGGCCACCATCGAAGTCAACACGGTCGGCCGGGTGCGTATGCCGCTGGCGCTTCCAAACGAGACAACCCAGGTACAGTTAACCAAGATGACCTAGAAAAGTTAGAAAAGCGCATGACTGCGTTATTTCAAGATTCAGTAGAACAGCTTAAACAAACAATTAGCAAAAGTTGCTCTTCAGCTCAATATGCTACTAGCAATCCAGTGTTCACCAGCTCATCTGCTGGACGTAATGCAAATAGCCGTCCGTTTCAGTTCAATTCTTCGTACCAGCAGCAGCGAGTCTTTGCTCCAAGAAGCGCACCGCCGCCTCCACGGTCAGTCTTTTGCTACGGTTGCGGTCAGCCAGGCCACGTTCGGACAGACTGCCCGAACCAGCACCACAACCGGTTTGGACCCAGTCGGGCGCCCGCTAGACCTCAATTTCGGGGCAACCGACCGCCACAAGCAACTGGACGTCAATTTCACGCTTATGCCGGGGCTGATAATTATTACTACCAGAACACCCAAACCCCTTCTTATGATTATAACCAGAGGAGTGCAAGCAGTAATCTAAGCAACAGAGGATCTGAAACAAGCGGTTATAATGAAAGCAGCCCTTACAATCATCCAGCCAGGATTACAACAGAACAGTGCGATGTCAACGGGGGACACTTGACTCAGGATCTGGATAGCCATGAGATAGAAGTCCTAAGGGAGCAAAATCGGCGATTGTTGGAACGAAGTGATCTGCAAGCCGCGGGAGTTACTGTCGAAGGTAACAGAAAGCAGAATCACCAGAACGCAAAGACCCTAACGGAAAGGACAGATAAAGGAACTCAATACGAGGTCGCTGTGGCTGGTTCATGGATGCCGCGAGTGGACACGAAGATCTTCCGTGGACCCAATAAGAAGTCTGGAGTTCAGCAGTTCACTTTGCTAATGCTAGTAATGGCATGTTTGCTGTTTCCAGTTGCACTGGCACATGAATCTCCAGATATGCTAGCGGGAGAATTGCGACGAATCGGCACCATTATTCATAGCGGCGTAGGATTAGTATTCGAGCCAGAGGGCTTAGTTCTAACACAGAATAATGTTCGATATTTTCCGGTACTATTGCACACTAATATATCGTCTTTACAGGCCGCAGGCTCCACATCAGATACCGACGGTATGAGTGAAAAATGTAAACTGCATCCAGTGTACTGGCGCCTCAAAGAGGTGATGCAGTCAACAGCAGAAGCGTACACTGGTTTGCTAGATACTGCCTATTATTCGGACCTTCTTGGGGGCATTTGTGGCCGAACGCCAGACCTATGCCAGTCGCCACCCACAAGAGAACGACGACAACTAGGAGTATTGGCTGCAGGAATTCTGGGACTCGGAGGTGCTGGACTCGGCATTGCCAATAGCATCTATCTTGGTAAGCTTGGCGGAGAAGTCAATGCGTTACATGATGCTGTCTATTTGCTTCAGTACCAAAGCCGTTTGCGAACTCAGGCACTTCAAGAGACCCTCGTGGCTCAGCATAAGTTGTATACAATGCTCCACCACTCCGTGGAGAGTTTGCATTCGACTTTGAATTTGATGGACTGTACCTTCACCAAACGGAACATGGAGCTATCGGAAGCATTAGCGTTCCACATGGTTCAGTCTGCTTTGCTTGATATAGTGAACGCTGTGGTTCAAGCGGCCACTACGGGTCGGTTGTCTCCGTCGATGATGAATGTTGCTAAACTGAAAAACTTGCTGCAGTTTGCGCCAGATTTTGCCGATAGTTTGCTTTTAAAAGAGCCGTCGCTAGCATACCAGTTGGCAACAGTATATCCCGTCCGAGTCGATCTTAAATCGCTGACTTTTGCTTTCCTGTTAGAAGTTCCAATAATACGAATAGAAGACGTGAGTCCCTTGTATGGAGTGCACAACGTAGGTTGGATAGAAAGGCAACCAGCACCAAATAATAATCATGTGACGCTCCGACTACGGGTGCCACCTTTACTGACCGTGTCTAGGAACCCTTCCAGTCAAAATTACCTGTATACTCGGATCGAGGAGCAACGATGTCGGAAAACATCCGGACTGTGGTTGTGCTCACCGGACGCTATGATACCTTGGCACAACTCACTGGCTCACTGCTTAAGCAATTCCACCAATATGGACAAACTGTTCTACTGCCCTCAAAAGGATGTACGTAAATATAATAACGAAACCGTTGTTATGGTTACGACTAGCGGGCTTCTGATTAAAACAAGTGAGCTAACGGTAGTCGTGAGCAATGTCAGTAGCTTACCGCATCGCACTGCAGGTTCAAGAATTCCAGTTCCGAAGCATGGTGTTCTGTGGATACCCCATCGAGACTACACCATTATCACGGTCGGCGATCAAATAGTGACGAATACGCTGCGACAAACTCAAACAATAAATGTGGTGTCAGGCAGAATTGAACCCTTACCGACCAGTGTTTTTGTTGGAATCCCCCCACTTGACTGGGCCGATTTGGATTCTTTCAAGCAGCATCACTACGCGGCCCGGAATGAGACCCAAAAAGCTGTCGAATCTGAACTAGATTTTTTCGGTCTGGGTCTTAGCGGTAAAATGCATTTTGGATTTTTATATGTTTGTGTCAGCATAGTGATCGCTCTGATATGCGTGGTGCTAACATGTCTTTGCTGCCAGAGGAAACGACCAAGTAACGACTATACTCGACACAACAATCGACGAACGTCCCAGGAATTGCCAAGAGTACGTTTCAGAAGTCGAAGTCGGAGCAATAGTGGGTACCAAGAAACACGGTTTGCTGAAACCACACCACCTTCCGAAGAAGTTAATCGCGATAGTAGTGAGTCCGACAGTATTGCATTAGAGCCTCGGACGAGAAGCAGAAGTCCTCGCAGACGAAACCAACATCGACGAAAAACAGTCAAACATTCATGCTCATTACGTTTGTCATCAGTGTTGTGGTTTACGCTACTAAGTGGACACCTGTTATCGGCTATTACCTTAAGCTCATGGACAAAACTTGTACTACTTTCGATGATTGTATCACAATTTTCGCAAAGAGACTTCCACGTCGCCAACGGCCGAGCCCTTAGCGTTAGAACCCTACCAAGCATTGACAATTATGGCTGTAATCGATGGTATCGCCGTACCGGCTCTGATTGACACTGGCGCGTCCATTACTTTGTTGACGGAGCATGCCTACCAACGACATTTTAGCGGTTGTACCCATCTAGCCTTGTCTGGCAACGGAGCACCAAAAATAAGCTCAATGACGGGACATCAGCTACAGATCACCGGACTAATTTACCCGACTTTTGAAATTGGAAATACAAGCTTCAAACATCCATGCTATGTTGTCACGGACGCCCCGGTTGCGTGCATTATCGGAGCAGATTTTTTGAGTCGCCTAGGAACTCTACTGATCAATTTCACAACGGGATTGGTCCAGTTGGGTAATGCTGAGACAACTCTGGCACCTACCTCCGACGTTGCCAGCTATGCACTACGTCTAGATAAAGATACCAATATTCCCGCACGAACAGAAGTGGTTGTATTGGTGCCGCGATCACAAGTCTTACCAGCTTCAGAAGGTGTTCTTCTCTTGGAACCTGCAAAGCGCCTTAGATGCGGGTTGCGTATCGGTCGAATGATCACGAATGCGGATGAGAAGAATGTACCTGTGCGGTTTTTAAACTCAAGCAATCAAAACGTGTGCCTCCATAAAAATGAACATCTTGGAACTATGGAGATTCTGACACAAGGAGAAGGGCTCTGCGCCATCCTTTCCGGTAACTTCCAGCGACCACGGCACCAATCTACATTTGTGGCAACTGCATATTCGCCATCATCGACCCTTAATGATGTTCTACCCGGATTTGATTTTTCAAAATCAGAAACTACTGAGGCTAACTTGACGAAATTGAAGCAACTAATTTTGTGCTACAGTGACATTTTTTCAACATCGGATACAGACCTCGGATGTACTCACATTTTGGAACATACAATAGATATCGGCGAAGCACGACCCTTTCGACGACAACCTTACCGATTGCCGTTATCGAAACGAGCGGTTGTAGAACAGCATATCGAACGGTTAACAAAAGATAACCTAATTCGACCCAGTCGATCTCCATTTAGTAGCCCAATTGTCCTAGTTAGCAAAAAGGACGGAACGGACCGTTTTTGCGTTGATTATCGACGCCTTAATGCCGTCACAAAGCGAGATGTTTACCCGTTGCCGCGGATAGATGAAGCACTGCAAGCATTAGGTGGTGGAAACGCATTCTTTTCAACCCTGGATTTGAATTCTGGATTTTGGCAGGTGCCCTTGAGTGAATCCTCAAAAGAAAAGACGGCGTTCACAACACATGTTGGCCTTTTTGAATTCAATGTGGTGCCCATGGGCCTTACTAATGCCCCACCTACCTTTCAGCGTCTCATGGACATCGTTTTGTCTGGGCTACAGTGGGATGCTTGCCTGGTATATTTGGATGATATAATCATATTTTCAAAATCGTTTGATGACCACCTGAAGGATCTCGGGAAAGTTTTTTTGCGATTGCGAGATGCAGGACTGAAGTTGAAACCAAAGAAATGCACGTTTGCCTGCAAGAAAATAAGCTTTCTTGGGCATGTAGTATCTGTCAACGGAATTGAACCAGACCCGGCAAAGATAGAAGCTATAACATCCTTTTCCAAGCCGTCCAGCCAAACCGATGTTCGAGCATTCCTAGGACTGGCTGGGTACTATAGAAAATTTATAAAAGACTTTGCATCTAAGGCTAAACCACTGTATGAGCTTACGGCGAAGAAAAGACTATTTCAGTGGGAATCCTGTCACGAAATTGCATTTACGAACTTGAAAAAAGCCCTTTGTCAGCCCCCAATCCTGCGCTACCCGAACACCAGCATTCCTTTCATCATTCACACAGATGCTTCAAAATCTGGGCTTGGTGCTGTATTATCTCAACGAGATACGACTGGCGAACGTCCGGTGACTTACGCAAGTCGACTACTGCGCAAAAATGAAAAAAATTACGCTATAACAGAACTCGAAGCTCTTGGAGTTGTTTACGCCATAAAAATGTTCCATCATTATGTCTATGGATACGAATTCACAGTGATTACAGATCATGCTGCTCTCAAGTGGCTGCTCGAAACGGAACATGACTCGGAACGGCTACGAAGATGGGCTATTAAACTATCTGTTTATAAATTCCACATAGTACACAGACCTGGGAAACAAAACGCCAATGCTGATGCACTGTCGCGATATCCAGTGGGATTTGTGGCTATAGCGATAGATAACAGCTTCAGTTTAGCACAACAGAACGAATCACCCTTCAAAGAAATAAGAAATTACATTCTGGAAGAGGACGTGCCCGACGAGCCAGCCTTGGCAAAACGAATTGTAGCAGAAGCCGCTTCATACGTGGTTCAAAATTCAGTTTTGTATCATCTGCAACACCACGGACGTCGTGCGCAGGATTTCTGGAAGCAATTAGCCGTGCCGAAGAATTATCGCAAACAAGTCTTTTCAGAGTGCCACAACAACGCGCTAGCTGGTCATTTTGCATTTAAGAAAACATTCAGAAAAATTCAAGAACAATATTACTGGCCAGGCATGTATAGCGATGTTGAAAAAATGTGCAAGCAATGCAATCAATGCCTACAACGCAAAGTACCAGCCCCAACTCACCGCGAGTTGTTACAACCAATTCCGGCAACGTACCCATTTCAACGCTTAGGGGTGGATGTGCTTGGGCCACTACCAGATTCAACCAAAGGTAACAATCGATATATCGTCATCTTTGTCGATTATTTCACGAAATGGCCAGAAGCATTTGCCACCACCGACCAGCAGGCGATTACCATAGCAAATCTGTTGTTTGAAGAAATTATATGCAGACATGGCGCCCCAGTGGAACTATTATCGGACAGAGGACCGGGCTTTATCGCCGAAATCACCCAGGAAGTTTGCCGCATTATGCGGGTTCGTAAAGTATACACCACGCCATACAGACCTCAATGCAACGGCATGGTTGAAAGGTTTAATCGCACCATCATAAATATGCTTGCTAAACTGATAGATCACGATCGCGAGTGGGAAAACTATTTGAAACCGGTTTTATTCGCATACCGATCAACTGTAAATGATTCCACTGGGGATAGCCCGTTTTACCTAATGCACGGACGAGACCCACGTCTTCCATCTGCAACCTGGAGCAACGAAGATCTATCCATAGCCACTCAAAACTACACAGTGTCAATTACAGGAACGTTGACAGAAGCATGGGCTTTGGCTCAAGCAAACATTTCTGCTGCACAAGAACGCTACGCTATCCAGTACAACAAATCAGCTCACCCACAGCAATTAAGCTTGGGTAGTCTCGTGTTTGTTAAACGCCAAAGAAGAAATAAATTGCAACCTCTTTGGGATGGACCTTTTAGAATCATTCGCGAACAAGGCACTACACTGTACGTGCGTCATTTGAACAACAACACTGCCAAAACACGACCTGTGCACAAGAACAAAGTCATTCCATTTAATGGATCCTATTTACCGGATTTGTCAAGAGAGGATACGTCAGCAGAAACTATGCACAATGGGAGTTCTTACAGTACCTCCGAAGAAGAATCAATCACAAGTGCAGAATTTTGATCAACCAAAAATGTATAAAATTGTATATATTTTGTTTAATGTCAGGACTTTCGATGATAATCAATAAAAAAAAAAACAAAAAAAAAAAGAAATTTAAAAAAAAATAATTTTTTACAACTGTGTGATTGGGTAAGAGACTGCTAACGGACTTGGTAGCAAACCGGTTTGGACTGTTGACAGTACTGGCAAGAAGTATAGCTGATAGCTTGCGCCACCCAGGGTGCCTCTGCTATGGCTGATTTTTGCTCTGATACTACGTTAGCATCTAGCCCACTTGCTTCCAACCCAGTTCAAAATCTTATTATATATGAGCGTAGCAATCAGGCAGGTTAAAACAGTGCAGTTTACGGACAAATCAAAGTAGCACTCACAATAAACGAAAGCGGCGTACTTGCGCCACCCCGGGCGCCTTTGTACTCGATTTCGAACTGTGATTTAAAACAAAAGAAAACACTGTTTTGACCTGCTGCATCTGTGTTATATATTTCCTGTTTAGTTTGTTTATTTTCTGTAGACCAATTCTTTGTGCTCTTATATTTATACGCCTTTGGTTTTAATGTTTTTATGTTGTACTGATGTTTTTTTGTTTATCACTCTAATATGTGTTTTTGTAGTGCTGTCTTATTTATGTAATGTATTGGTCTTTGTTTTGCATGACCTACATATATGTATACTAAAACATGCTTTCTATTAAATTATTAAGTACTTTATCCCGCATGCCTGCTTGCCAAAAAAAAAGAGAAACTTAGGAAGTATAATAACAATTGAACAGCATAAAACTTCTACAACCAAATACAACTCAGACGAACTAACGATTTTGGAATCAACGCAAACATCTCGCTACTAGGAGACTGACTTGCACTACTCTGGGTGCCTTTGGTTATTCTTTTGGGACACGATATCGTTTGCGTTTATTCATTAGAAAAATAGCAAAAAATAAACACGCAATTGGTTTTATGCAGTTCAATAATAAATGTCTAAATAGCACTTGCATGCAGATTTATAGACTCAAACTATAATATTTTGTTTTCCTTTTTGTTTTAATTTTTTTTGCATGAAAACTGATTTAATTGCTGTAGCTCTAAGTTCCTTTATAGCCTATATTTTATCACTAAAGTCCGTCTACAAAATCACAAAATCTGAGCCTGTTCGCTAAAACCTGCAGAGCACTAAGTCAAAATTATGTACGAAAACAATTTGCTAGAACAAATTTTATAGCCATAGCTCAGTCAACTTTTTTTTTATTTTTTGAACATTTTTGTTTAGGTTCACACAATGAGACATCGGCACAACGTGATCCCGTTTCAAGGAAAACGCAACTTTTTATCGAATTTCTTCCCAACAGAAATAAATTGTCTCGGTCGAACTTTTCATTCGTCAGAACAACTTTATCAGTACTTCAAAGCTTTCTTTTTCGAAGACGATGATAACGCAAAACGCTTATTGTCAACTACAGATGCAGTCTCGTGCAAACGTATAAGCCATTCTATTCGACATTCCAAACCTAAATGGGACTGGATAAAACTAAGCGTTATGGCAAGCATCTTATTCCGCAAATTCACTGCAAACGCCTCGCTGCAAGACTATTTAATTGACACAGGCTCTAGCATTTTAGCAGAAGCTACGCACGACCGCTTTTGGGCTGCCGGGCTTCAGCGGTGGGAAATTGAACGTCAACGACAGCCAATTTTTGTAGGGCAAAACCATTTGGGTCGGCTTTTAATGGAACTCCGAAACAAACTCTGTGACCACAGTGACCAACCTAATAGACGCATTTTGGTTGTTATGGACTCCCAAGGAAGGCACGTTCCACAGCACCCTTCTATACAAAAGGTTTTTGTACCTGGAGCGACAATCCAGATGCTTTTCAAAATCGCTAGAATGCTTTGCATAGACTCCATCACTGAGTTTTGTTTTGTAATAGGGGGAACTAATAACTTGGTGAGAAATAGAAACGTTCGTGAGCCAGATGGGGGACTAAAATCTAAGGACGCTCGAAAAGTGGTACGCCAATTCCGAACTGGTGTAAATAGGTTAACGGTGGAAAACCCTAATACGACTGTGTATATTGGCGAAATTTTACCACGTTTTAATGACAATCACGTCAAAGCCCGTAAACGAAGCCGAATTCAACGTACGCTTGGGGGAGTCAACAAGGAACTACGGAAACTGATAGCTAACAATTATAAGAATCAGAAAGTTTTCCTATTGCCCTTATTTGCGAAATTCAACGAAACTAAGTACTTTCGAAAAATCGCGGATAATAAATTTGATCTTCACTTAAACGCGGAGGGCTCTAAGTATTTGTTAGAATTTCTTTTGGACACTATTTCTAACCGCAGTGGTGTTTAATACTAACCGTCAACGCTAATATAATTATCTCCTAACTATTGTACTGCTAGTGTATTAGCTAGAATTTGCCTTGATTATGTACTGTATTTGAATGTGAAACCATGTATAGGCTTAGTTATGGTATATTTTATTGTTACTGTTGTTGCGTAATATTTGAATAACCAATATTTTTTGTATTTGACGCATACATTAATGCTGTAATTTGTGCTCATCACTGTATTATTTGTTTCCTAAGATCACATAACCGATGTATTACAGCACAAATTAGCCGTTTATTCGCCGGGGCGTCGAATTGGTTGCAGGGGGGGAAGATAATGTAAAGTGGCAAACGTAGGCCACAGTAATAGTGCAAATGAAATTAAGAATCTGATGAGACCCCAAATTGGTCTGCACAGAAAATTCTAGAAATATTGTAATATTTTCGCCGACTATATGAAATGTAGCTCTGTTTAATTTATTGACTGTCAGAGCAGTCTGGAGAAATGGAGAGATGCAAACCAAACCGTTGAGTTGGAAATTAGTTACTAGTAGTTCAAGTTTGCAGTTAGTTGTTTATGCAGTCGGTAGACTGTATAGTTTGTGGCCAAAGTACATAGTTGCAGGTTTGATATTGCAGTAGTAGTAGGGTTTGATATTGCAGTAGTTTGGGTAAAACGCAGGCTAACAACCTGGGAGGGGACGCTCCCCTCCAACTTGAGGTTCTTAGCCTGGGTTTTAACCCATTTGATTCAGATTGGACTCGTGAACTGGTGGACTGGTGGATTGTCGAAATTTGGAACTTTGGATTTCTATATTTATGCCGAGTAAACTTTGGAAGTTGACACTGGTTGCTTTTTGTTTAATTAAAATTATCGAAGTGCAGCTAATTACGAGACCACGAGACTACAGATTGCCTGCCTACGCGTTACAGCTATAGCCACGTTTCTTCAGTCAAAACTTGGCCATTTGAATATCGCCAAAATAGCCATGGCGAGCTATATGTAGCTATAGCCGGCCATTTTAAACAAAACAGTGTATTCGAAACGGCTATTACCGGCTATAGCCGAATCGCCACTTCTGGGGGTTCCCTACTTGATTTAAAAAATAATAGCCATAGGCTGGCTATAGAAACGTTTCTTCAGTCAAAATTTGGCCAATTGAAAATCGCTAAAATAGCCACGGCCAGCTATAGCCGCGGCGAAACAGTCCAATCGGCAATATGTGCTAAAAATCGCCACAGCTATTGCCGGTGTCACGGGCAAAAGTGTCCCCCCTGTCCCCCCGGACACTTTTGTCTAGACAAAAGTGTCCTACTTGGGCGCAAAATCAAAGACAGTGAATATTGATGTTTCTGTCATTCCAGTGTTATTTAACACTGGAAATTCGACCTACCCGAAATAATAGGTGTTCATTACAGATTTGGCAAATTCTATACAGTTCTATACAAATTCTATTTGGCAAATTCTATACAATCCTATATAAATTCTATTCTATATATAAGTACATATAACGTGCCTTTTGCGCTGTGGCAGTTCGATGCGCAGAGCATTGTACCATTAGAAAGCTATCTAAATGATGTCTTCACATCACTAGGTACCTTTTTTATGTTTGCCTATAAGGTGGTCGAGTACAGGGTGGTTCCCAGATTCACAGATTCACCTCTTCCTTGGTTTTAAACTATACCAGGCTACCAGTATAGCTTCAAAACAGGGGGATCCTAACTACCTGCAGTGGTACTCATCTTATACTGATCCTTCAAAAAACGTCACAAAGCAAGCGGTTGTACACTCGTACAAACCTGATGCGACCTCTCTAGCAGTTTCTACGTCCTCTTTGTAGGATTCAGGCCTCGGCGTGTTGCTGGGGGTATTGTAGTGAAACACAGTGTACACTTTCCCGGCCAGAGTGACATTGACTGATCTGTGGTGTTGCCAAAATTGATATTCCTTAATCAACAGCTCCATCAGTGTGGGACTGTGTGTGGAGATGATGTTTTTTTTTAAAATGTCACCATCACCGGTTGCTTTAAAGTATTCGTAGACCATTGGAGTGAGTAAAGGTGGTTGAGAACGTTTCAGATAGTACACTCGTCCCCCGTTGGGTACAAAACCATATCTAAAATGAACACATATTGTCTTGGACTAAAATGTTTGATGACAATAATCAGTCACCGTTCACATATTAACTACGTTACATATTTTTGCAGTTGCAGTTTGAGCCTGATCCTGTTTATTCGGACTTGGGTTCACACCGGTAAAACAATGGCTTGTTGGCTGAAGTTTCAGCTTAAATTTAGTGTTTGTTTGTTTGTTTGTTTGTTTGTTTGTTTCATTTAGTAGAATTTACATAATTGTTTTATTAAAATAGGTAGCAGTATGTAAGCAATATTATTTATTACATGAAATACTTGTAAATTTTAATGCCGGTGTCACGGGCAAAAGTGTCCCCCATGTCCCCCCGGACACTTTTGCCTAGACAAAAGTGTCCTACTTGGGCAAAAGTGTCCCCCTTACACTTTTGGTGCTAAAATTTACTGGCCCAGTCCTATATGTACAACGAAACCGCAAACTTGAAAAATAACTATATTCTCAAAACTTATACACATTCGAAAAATAGTTTTCAACTTTAAATGCTTTAAACAACTTTTAACAACATGCGTTACTATTTAACCTTAATAAGGTTTCATACTTCAATATGTCTATGGCATACGGACAAACGGACATAGCCCACACGAAAACAGTTTCGTCCGTCTTTTCAATTCATACTTTTTCGGACAAATGAAAAGTGGGACATGAGACATACGGCTGGAAAAAATCCATCCGTTCGAGCAGCACGTCCTTTTGTCCGTATTTTGTCCTTAAAGAATATCGGCACAGTTCAACTGAAGTTAACTTTACCGGACATGCGGATAAATTGAATGAAACTGTGCCGTTTAGTTAGGATAACCTGACATACGATCGAAGGGCAAACGGATATGCGGCTGAACGGACCACAAGCTAAAGTGTTCTGCCGGTCAACTTGTTCGCTGTCCGTTCATCCGATTCAAACTGCACCGAACTATTAAAAACTTGAAAAAACAAAACTTGTGGCAAAAACTGAGAGCTGGGTGTATATTTGTGAGCACTACCGTTGCGTATATTCAAAACACGATTTTGAATTTGCAGCTAAGCGTAAACTAAGGGGGGACACTTTTGCCCAAGGTAGGACACTCTTGTCTAGGCAAAAGTGTCCCCCCGGACACTTTTGCCTAGTCAAAAGTGTCCGGGGGACAATTTTGACTAGGCAAAAGTGTCCGGGGGACAATTTTGACTAGGCAAAAGTGTCTGGGGGACAATTTTGACTGGGCAAAAGTGTCCGGGGGACACTTTTGACTAGGCAAAAGTGTCCGGGGGGACACTTTTGTGGGGCGACACTTTTGCCCGTGACACCGGCTATTTTAGACAAATCCGTGTATAATAATGGGCTAGCCGAATCGCCGTTTATCCGACGCATCTAAAATACCGTGATACATGGGAAACTTACCACCCTTTAATTCCCAGAGCTGCCATTTGGCATATCACGTGATGAATACCCAATCGGGTGGCATAAAACTTGACTTGTTCATTCTAGTCAGCTGAACTGCAAATTGTTTTTTTCAGAAAATGTAGATTTTTGTATTTAGTGACCAAATTTTGAACCTACTGCCACACAACAAAACCTATGCTTCCCAAAGCAATGCGCAAATTCAACTTTTTTTCATCGCAAAAAAAGTATTTTCTTCGTGACCTCATTACGATTTTGGGTTGCGCCGCCAGGAGTCAACTTTGTGTGCATCAGATACAACAAATGTTGTACTCTATTGCTAGCCTTCAACTATGGCAAGCGCACGGTTTTTGTGTTAATACTCTAGGGGGAGGTACATGCCAGAGGGGAGGTACATGCCTGAGCGATGGCGCAATTTTTTAACGAATTCTCAACTTAGAGCGCTTCCCTCGCCCGCCCCCGCCACCGGCCCGCGAAGGAACTCTAGTCCTAGATAGTAGATACTTAACCGACTGTTTATGATCTGCCCACCATTCATTTCTCTATCGATTATTGGTTACGCAATCTACCTAATCTCGCCACGACGCATGTAGTTAGAGCAAAAGCCAAACAGCCAGACGGTGTGAGACTGAGGTGGTTTGCATTCACCTTTCAGAAATTCACCTTTCAGAAAGTCACCTTTCAGAAAAGATTTTCTCAACGTTCACCTTTCAGAAAACTGAAATTTCTCAACGCTCACCTTTCAGAAAGCCAAAGTGTGGGAACGTTCACCTTTCAGAAAGTTGAAATTGTGGAACGTTCACCTTTCAGAAAATTGGAATTTCATAACGTTCACCTTTCAGAAGTTGAATTTTTGCGACGTTCACCTTCTAGAATTAAACTTTGGAAGACCACTTATATCCACTTATATAATATGCATACCAAACAATATTTTAAGTGTGTTTATTTATTATTTATTCGATGAGTATATAAAAATAAGAATTTAATAATTTAACCCAACTTTTGTTACGTAAATTACAGTATTGACTACTAGTATATATTGACCATTCAATTCCCTATTCGCAATTATATTTTCTTCGCAAAGATTTTCGACGGTTTCTTGTGAAATGTAATTCCGATTTCGTTTAAGCTTACTTTTGAGTGTTCCAGTACATGCAGAGTGATCCAACCTAACACAGGAACTGGATACACCCGTGGGCAAAGGATCGGTCCTTAACTGGTGCGTAAGGGATGTCCGCGTTTGTGTCAGTGATGGGCGCGGGTCAGAATTTTCGACCAGCGACCCAACCCAACCCGCGGCTTAACACTCGTGGGTAACTTTGGGCAGACCCCCCCTCGTCGATTCCCTTCGTGCATCTATATCCGTGACCATTCAATAACCTACGCGCTGATGGATTGATTTTAGCTGATTCACAAGTTTAATTTAAAATTTTTGCACTCCTACAGTTCTACCTCGTTTACATCACTACTTAGACCGATTGACTTGGACACTATTACGCAGTGTCATAATACTTCTATAAAATTGAAATAGTAAAGGCATGAGTTTCGAGAAAAGAGGTGTCTGTTTGGTCGATAAAAAGAAACCTATTTGCGGGTTAACATATCACGGACTGCGACTGAATACTCTTACTGACACGGACACGGACACCCCTGACAAGATTATGGGCCCATTCCATTGCCCACGGGTTGACCCAAGTCGTGGATCACTCTTGACGCACTGGAACACCCAAAACTAAGTTCAAACGAAATCGGAATTATATTTCACAAGAAACGGTCGAAAAGGTTGGCAAATGAAATAAAACTGCAAATCAGGTGATTGAATGGTCCCCACATAGATTAAGTCAATACTGGAGTTTACGTAACAAAGCTTCGGTTAAATTATGAATCGATAATTCTTTTTTATACTCATTGAGTACATAATATAATATATATAAATAAATATATATATATATATATAAATATATAATATACTTATAATATTGTTTGGTATGCATATTATATATAAGTAGATGTAAGTATAAACTTCCAAATTTTAATTCTAAATGGTGAACTTTGCAAAATTTCAACTTTCTGAAAGGTAAACGTTATAACATTCCAATTTTCTGAAAGGTGAACGTTTTACAATTTCAACTTTCTGAAAGGTGAACGTTCCCACACTTTGGCTGGCTTTCTGAAAGGTGAACGTTGAGAAATTTCAGTTTTCTGAAAGGTGAACGTTGAGAAAATCTTTTCTGAAAGGTGACTTTCTGAAAGGTGAATTTCTGAAAGGTGAACGCAATCGACTGAGGTTGCCTAGAGACAGATACTCTAGGCATTAAAGCGATAAGAAGGGGAATCAGCATTTCAAATCTTTATTTTTTAAGAAAATAAATACTTCTATTTTTTCCTCGCTGCTTAATATCTTGTCTTAAGATGCAGAGACTACGGACTAGGGACTAGAGAGTCATCTAGGTCACACTTCTGCTTGCCTTTGATAACTTCTTAAGACAAATTGAAGTTCACTGAGAGAATAATTAGTTAAAAAATGGTTAGAACTATAGTCTCAAGCTTCAATTACTAGGTAAACGATCAGAATATATTTAATAACATATACAGTATCGGTTAATAGATGATTAAAAAATGATATCAAAAAAACTAGGTACTACCTAGTTTTGGTAAAGTACTGCCTAGTTTTCCCACGAAACTCGGTAAAAACTAGGTACTTTTACCTAGTTTACCTAGTTTTGTGAAATTTTACTTTGCCTAGTTTCGAAAAAACTAGGTTGCTACCACTAATTGAGACTTAGCCAGCTGGTATATGACCCACGTGTCTTTTCCGAAATGGGTAGGTATGGGGTACAAATACTAGGGGATTCAACAAAGACTAGGCACAATTAAGGGTTAATTTTTCTTCATGCTTATGCATTCAAAAGTTACCCAAACCGTTAAAAAATGTTACCTAGTTTACCTAGTTTTGAAAAACTAGGTGGCAGCAAGAGTACATAATAGGAAGAGTATGACACTCTTCCTATTATGCCTAGCAGCGCGCGTCCAATGCGCAGCGCGAAATAGGCCTTTTATGTACGGTTTTGAGGGGGGGGTACCCCCCCCCTCAACTGAAGACCCCGTACTCAACTGAGGGGGGGTACCCCCTACTCAGTTTGATACCCCGTGCTCAACTGAGGGGGGGGTACCCCCCCCTCAACTCAGCACCCCGTCTTCAGTTGAGGGGGACACGGTAAGCATAGGCGAATTCGACGCAGCGTGCACTCAAAGATTTGTCGCACGCTTGCTAGAAGTAAGAAAGAACCTTAAAAAGAACGCAAAGAATCGAACCATCGAGCAGCACATCATCAAGGTCCGTAGTCGTCCATCGTAACCACTCGACCACGGCTGCTTCAGAACCAGTTAATTATAACCCAAGTTGTGATAAAATTAAAGTGCGTACAGTGTGAAGGGCTGTCGTAGTCTAATTTTAGTTACATACCTAGGCTTGTTTATAAACACCAGTTACTTAGTTGTTCCGTCTCAATAATAATGTCATTTATTATTATTCTGTTTAATAACTTCTCTCTAACTCAATAATGTTGTCATTTAAACATTTGCCATCCAAGGTAGCGTAGCCGAGTGGTCTAAGGCGCTGACTTTGAAACTATAAGTCAGTTGTGCGTGGGTTCGAATCCTACCGCTACCAATATATTCTTTTTCACCTGTGTTAAGGCCATGTGACAAGTCTGTTGTAGCATGGCTACCATTGACACTCAGATATTAGTATGCAACTCTGCTTGGAAAGCCCTCGTGCAAAGCACTCGTGCGCTGCGCGCACTCGTGCTTTGCACTCGGAGCTTTCCAGCGCATCGTGCATACAAATATCTGAGTGCACTCGCAGCCATGCTACAACCCTTACTTGTCAGTGTCTTGAAATGAGGGGGGGTACCCCCCCTCAACTGAAGACGGGGTGCTGAGTTGAGGGGGGGGGTACCCCCCCCCTCAGTTGAGCACGGGGTATTCAGTTGAGGGGGGGGGTACCCCCCCTCAAAACCGTACATAAACGGGCTATTTCGCGCTGCGCATTGGACGCACGCCCGTAGGCATAATAGGAAGAGTGTCATACTCTTCCTATTATGTACTCTTGGTGGCAGTAAAAACAAAACTAGGTAAAAGTAAAACTAGGTAGCCGAAAATGAAACTAGGTAGTACTTACATAGTACTTTTACCTAGTTTTGAAAAACTAGGTACTTAAGTAAACTAGGTACTTTTACCTAGTATTACCACCACTAGTCTCAATTACTTTTCCCCAGGTTTGTCATGCATTCTGAAGTTTTGCCCGAAGTTTTGACAAGTTTTGACTGAAACTGAAATAAGTTTTGACAGATTTGGCACCACGTTAAAGTTCCTTCGCGGGCCGGCGGCCCGCATGTTAGGGGTGTCGGCCCGCCAAAATTTTTGGCCAGCGGCCCGCCGCCAGCCCAAAGGCTAAAAACTTTATGAATAGTCGAACACTATCTAACAAAGTAGCTTTTCCCTAAGCCTAGTTTTGAATGAATAGATATTTCCAATAAATGCCTAAATTTGTATGTTTGCACGTAATTTAACTTATAGTCGTGTTTTTTTGACTTTTCAAAAGTTTTGGCGTATTTGGTAGAAATTGGCAATTTTTAGACTCGGCCTGTGCGACGTGGCCCGGCCCGCCGCCGGTCCACGCAGTTTCCTTAAGGGGGCGCTCTGAGTAACTTCCAATAAATCAAATTGATATAATTTATCGTTTCTTGCTGATATAAACTTTTTTAATCAAGTGCTATCAAGATAGGTAGACACCAGGTGAGTATTTTTGCAAAGTTTGATGAGTCTCGGAGCATTTTAACAAATTTGATGACTGCATCAAAACTGAAATTTTCAACAATTTGGGCGCCTCCATTCATATACATCTCTTCGTTATTTGCACTAAAAATACGCTCTATTTTTTGACACTGTCGTTTGTGTGGGCAAACCTCTGGCTTTTCTGATCGGCTTTTTGATTCGTGGTAGCTCACCTCCATGTCAGGTTTTCAATCTGAAATTTGACTTTAAGTTTGAAAAAAGTAGATGCAGGTTTTCCTTTTTCAAAAATGTTGATTTCTATTTTTGGTGAAATTCTGCAGCGTTTTAAAGTTGACCAATTTTAGAAAAATTAGTGTGTTTTGAGCCAAAACAATTGGATTAAAATTATAAAAAAAGATACACCTGGGCAATATAATTGCCTACAGTTTAAGCTATAGAACGTAAAATTTGAGCAAAGTTTTGCTCAGTTTATGCCGTTTGAAAAATTACGCGCATTTAGCGAAAATTAAAATTTTTAATCGGTCATAAAAAATTAAAACAAGGCAGCAGGAACGTGAAACTTACTCAAACACCGAGTTTTGTAGAAGGCTTTAATATATTCAAACGAAAGTTATTTTAGCTAGAACCTACGTCGAGGTATAAGATTAGAAAGTCATGGAAGTTATTTGGAACGCCACCTTAACACGCAGGGATTCATGTAGGTCCACTTCTGCTTGTCTTTGCTAACTTTTTAAGACAAACTGAAGCTCACCGAGAATAAATAGTCTAAAATGGTCAAAAATATACTCTCAATCTTCAATTACTAGGTAAAGGATTAGAATGTATTTGATTATATAGTATCGGTTAATGGATGATAACAGCGATTTAAAAAAAACTAGGTACTACCTAGTTTTGGCAAAGTACTACCTAGTTTTCCCACGAAACTCGGTAAAAACTAGGTACTTTTACCTAGTTTACCTAGTTTTGTGAAATTTTACTTTACTTTACCTAGTTTCGAAAAAAACTAGGTTGCCAGCACTATTACTGGACCTTTAAAGGAGTACACACACGACCCGACCCAAACAGTTATACGACCGGTTTTCTTCAAAATTCGTGTGAAAAATGGATTTGAAAAAACTGAAAAATCATAAAGAAGGTTTGGAATGTCCAAAAATAGACAATTCAAAGTTTCTAGACAGAAAAAAATCAAGTTCAACTATTTTTCGCAAAAGTTTGATATAAAAACAAAAAAACAAAAAATTTTAACTACCGGGATTTTAACCGGGAACCTCTCGCACCCGAAGCAAGAATCGTATCACTGAACCACGAGTTACAAATGCAATCGTTTTAAAAAACTTTTAATACGATTAAGTGAAGCAGAAAGTCTCAGTATACCGAGCATCTACTATCGATTGCGGAGTAATACAGTACAGATCGAAATTAACCTCCTATGACGCCGGCGTCAGCAGCAGTGATGCCAAGCTAGCGTCAGTGACGCCAAAATGGCATCAATGACGCCAAATTGGCATCACTGATGCCAAGGCCCATTTCAAGCCATTCAAGCAACAACTGACAGAAGCTGGCTCTTTGCTTCGGAGGGATAAACTATTCACTAAATGCGTAGCTAATGAAGAGGGCCGCGTCTTTTTGTTATTAGTAATAGTAATAGTTTTATAAACTTCAATTTTTATAAAGTGGTTAGTTTAAAATTTTTGAGTTTTTAAAATAGTTTGAGATTAATATCGTTCGTTTACATTTTTGTATTATTAAAAATTTTTAAATTAAAAATTTTTTTAAATAATTTATAATAAATAAATAAATATTAAGAAAATCATTATGAATATGTAAGCCTTAGCTCTAGTCAGCTGTCATGACATTTGCGTAAAACAGTCTTCATTATAAACAGGAAGTATTATTAGTTACCAAATGTTTATATACGATTATACCTGTTTTTTTTATTTTATACGCATATTTTATCAACACACCAGTGAAATATGATCTTGTTATTAATGAATTCTTATTTCTGTTATCTGTTATAATTTAAAGTTGTCTCTGCCTATTTAGCAGCTTGAAAAGTCCACCCAAGGTAGCTGCGGAAAATGGGTTTTCGGATTCTGTTTGCTTTGACTCATAATTAGCTGTCTCGAACGCCTTGGAAGTGTTTGCTGAGGTGAAATAGGACCCCTCATACCGATTGCAACGTCTGGTAAACACTGCAATTAGAACAATTGCATTTTTATTGCAAAACTTGACCTTGATGACCTCTGTTATATCAATGTTCCTCTTAATAACTGGTAGGCCGCCAATTTCACTTACATAAACGCTTCATAGACGCAAATGTCATGACAGCTGACTAGAGCTAAGGCAAACGTAAAAATTGAAAGGTTCAGTGATTCTCAGCAAGTTAGCCAATTTTATGTAGCTAGCTATACTGAACTTTTGTCAAGGAAGAAAAAAGAGGCAATCTAAAGAAATAAACTGCACTAATTAAATGAAAGATTGGCGTTGACATAGACCGTTTATTAAAATAATGCAGTTTTACTACTCGTAGATTATAAATTATTGGTTATAAATTCACAACACACCTGGTTATAATAATGTCATACACTTACATATTAATAATGATTTTCTTAATATTTATTTATTATACATTATTTTTAAAAAAATTTTAACTTAAAAAATTTTAAAAATAAAAAATGTAAACGAATGATATTAAACTCAAACGATTTTAAAAACTCAAAAATTTTAAACTAACCACATTATAAGAAATAGGGCTTGTAAAACTATTACTATTACTAATCATAAAAAGACGCGGCCCCCCTCATTAGCTTCGCATTTAGTGAATAGTTTATCCCGCCAAAGCAAAGAGCCAGATTCTGTTGAATGCTTGAATGGCTTGAAATTGGTCTTGACATCAGTGATGCCAGTTTGGCGTCACTGATGCCATTTTGGCGTCACTGACACCAGCTTGGCATCACTGCTGCTGACGCCGGCGTCATAGGAGGTTAATTTCGATCTGTACTGTACCTGTTTGAACTGTGAAACTGTGCGTAAACTGTGAAGTACTCACAGCAATAATGATAAATTGTGAAAAATTTAAACCCTTATTTTAAAAACGAACCTTTATTTTTTATTCTTCTTATTGGTGGCAAAAGATTTCGCGTCAAAACATTATATGTACTTCACAAGCTGGCCAATCTGATATCTGGCTTGATTTTTTGAACTTTCATGTCCCTATTGTGTGATGTCTGGCTTACAAATGGTGATTGGTTCAAAGCATTGGTAGATATTGGTGGTAGTCTAGTGTCTGGCAGTATTTATTTGACACCATACATCATTTTACTAGTTTGTCAGTGAACGTACAATTTCAAGAAAAAAAGCTCTCTTTTTGCAACTTATGAGCAAAATTGCTTTTTGGCGGCACTACCACCTTAAGATGATGTTAAAAATTATTATTATTAAAAGTCACTGCCCGTTCTAAAATCCCGGGGAAAGGACGATGATTCTTCTTTGTCTCCGTTGTTTCTTAGCTTTGAAGAACAACTTTTATAAACATTGCTATATTTGTTCAAATATTGATCGAACCAATCGGCTTGAGACTCAGTGACAATCAAGGGATTACGTGTATTTATCAGCCTAGTCAGTTTTCACTAGAAACCTACGCCCAAATCGATAATCCAATCAAATGAATTCAAAAGTGTTCCTATTACGAAACTGCTCGTAATTAGGCGCTTTCCACTAGTTTACAGCTATACAGCGTTATAGCTTTACATTAATTTGTTTTGGGCCTGTTCACAAATTCGGATTAACTGGATTAGATTAACTGAATTAACCGGAATAATTCAACACAGTAAAATGAGACCTTTTTCAAAATAGCTACACTTGCTCCTCCGTGTATAAATATGCAAATTCTTGAAAATATACTAAAATTTTATGTCGAGTTATTGTAGTTGATTCAGTTAATCTAATCCATTTAATCCGAATTTGTGAACAGCCCCTTAGATTTTACCACTGTTATATTTAGGCGCACGCCAAAAGCCAAAATCAATTACAAAAAACCTTATTTATTTGTATTTTAGGTTTTTTATTTTTATAGTGTATTATCTTAATTTTGTGATGTTTTTCAGCAAATTCCCCTAATATGCAAAGGAGCTGCAGGAAGACACTCTGAAATAAGTACACAAACAAAGTGCTCTTAATTGATAAATTATAAAATGGGGACGTCAGAATCAATTTCTGGGGACGCAAGAATCTTAGCTTAGCTTGCTTCATCCCAGCATATCATATTGTCCATGCTCTTGTTTTTTCAGTGAAGTGTTTCACGCAGACTTTTTCTAAAAACACTGCTCATCGCTTCCAAGAGCTGTTATGCTCAGATCAAGGAGTCAAATGGGTTAATGCAGCGGGTTGCGACAAATTCTTCAAAAAACGTGTATGTACTTATTTAAAAAAGCTAAGAATGTAGCCAGGATTTAGAAATGGGAGGTCACACCTCGGCAACTTTTTTGCGGAATTTCTTAAACTCATTTGCGAGAGTATGAGGTGGCAGCAACTAAAAGCCATTGATTTTTTGCACTTTTTGGTAAAATGGTTTACACTACAAAACGTAATTTAGTCCCATTTAATTTTAGTTTTTCAAAGCCGCGACTAACGACATCCCCCCGCCGGGAAAGAATCCTTGCCCCACTCGGGGGGCTACTTGTTTATAATGCATACATGCAGCAACAAAGAAAGCGACAGTTTACTATTAAGCTTTACACAGCCTGACAGGCAATAATACTGCTTCATTGGTTGATGTTAACAGAATACTGGCAGGATCACAATTCACAACATAACCGGCTTCTGCAATAGATAGTCAAAAAAGTAGAGTACAAAAGCACGAATTGTCAAAACTCTATTGTGATGCATGCGCGAGAGATATTAACATGAATGACAAATTTTCACTTAGTCTGAATACTACTAGTATGAAAATAAATACTTGATGCCGACCGTTAAATATAATCAGGCTATCTTGTGCAAATGTAGCTTCCGTTCGGCTTGGCCACTAGTTAATGTCTTACATAACGGTTGATTGTAAGCACTGACTGCGGGTCATGTTTACCACTATTGTTTTCCTTGAATTTTTATAGGCACCAAATTTATGCGATTTCTACACCAAAGATTATGTTTAGTTATTCGGCTTCTTTTCTCATGTTTGAGGTCTTGTTTTGCTTGTGTTCGACTTGTGCCTGTCTCACTAAAATGCCTTGTAGTTTCACTGAGTTGTTAAGATCGGGGCTGTTGTTGAGAAGTAATTTGAAATGCAAAATGTATGCGAAATATGTATGTACTTTTAGTCAAGTCTTGGGACTTTACTGGTCTGTGTGGTCTAGTGGTTAGTTTGATAGATTCTTAACCATGAGGCCGTAGGTTTGATTGTAAGTTGGTCACTTTTTGTCAGTCTTTTGCATTTCAAATTACTTCTCAACAACAGCCCCGATCTTAACAACTCAGTGAAACTACAGTACAAACCAGAAATAGATACGTATGCTCGAAGTGCACGCGTGCAGATGTGACGTCATTTTGACGTCACTTTGTTGCATTACACTTCGAGCAGTTGAAGGCATGACGTGCTCGAAAATCGTGCAGATATCGTGCAGATAGCTACACCAACCCAGGTTTGTAGACAACTTTAAAATTGATAGTGGCCAAGAGTGAATGTGCGTTCGCTTTGTTTCTGCCACTATTATTCGCTTTTTATTAATATTGTTAATGCATTACATCGAGTAATTATAAGTTAGGATCGCCTGCTTGTTTTTTAAGATAAATTAATTTAGAAGTACGTTTAAATTGTGGTTTGTAATTTTGTAAATTTACTTTAAATATGATTGATAATAAAGGTATGTATAAATTGGATTTGAGAAAATCACAAAAATTACTAACTAATTAAAAAGCTGTATGTTTGTGTAAGTCTTTGGCACAAAGAGTTTCATCTGTCGTCGCTTACAAAATCCATCAAGGAGACAAATTCCAAAGCACACTAATTCCCAAGATGAAAAATGACCAACGGTAGTTAATATTTCTTTTAATTGACAATTTTTTAAAAAATCATTCAACCTCTTTTGTTTGCTTTCATCTCTTGCCTGGCTATCTGACCAAGCTTTTGCAAGTTTTCTGAGCAAGCCAAGTCTTTAGTACCACGGCTAGGCTACATAGAAATGCAGTTTGTAACCAAAATTTAGGGGGGCACTAACCATGGCTTTACATTTTAGCTAACTTAACTTTTATTCATTTGTTAAGGAAAAAGTTTTGAAATGGATAAAAGCAAGCACAAAATACTTACATAAACTTCAAAAGTTTTGCACATTTGCCCTTCTTTTGCTTTAAAATAACCCCCCTCCCCCCTTAATGGCTCTTGCTAATAGGTGGCCGTCAGCTTACATTTTTCCTGTTGGGCCACAGCCCAACAGGTCTTTAATTTTGATTCTGGTATCTTAACACAGTGGTAGTGTTAACGTGACAATGTGCGGAGTCTATTTTGCACGTCTTTTATCTCATCTTTGCATCTGTCACAACGATAATGCCTTGTATTTCAATGAGTTGCTGCTTTCGTGGTTGTTCAGAAGGTAAAGCGAAAATGCAAAAATCTGACAAAAAGTAATCCACTAGGAATCGACGATCTCACCTCACGGTTACGGACCAATCAAATTCACCACTCGGCTACATAGATCCGTGAATACCTGATGCTTCACAGCACACATTGAATCATAGGTAATTCAATTTGAAGTCGATAGTACAGTACTATTACCTGCTTCCGAATTAAAGCAACAGCTACAGACTATGATTATTCTTCATATTTTAATAACTTCATAACCTTCCAAGTTCCAATTGCCAAATATTTATGACTGAGATTTTGCAGTTTATTTGGCTACACAAAGAGACGCTTATTTTGAGAACTACATAACATATGAAATTTGTATGAAATTTATTTAATCAAGCAAGCATAATATCCCACATACAGGGACTTTATATGCAACTTACTACACAACAAAAAGTTTACGCATATAAAAAGTATAGACAGTGGCAATCAATAAACAAGATATGGGTCACACTGAGTGTGTCTGTGCCGGCTCTTACAAGATGTGTTATAGTCTTAATCTCTGATAAAGCAAACATCTACGATTAAAAGCTTCCGATAGAAATTTAGCTAATACTTTGATATTTGTTAAATCTTGGCTACTCATAATATCAATAAATTGTAGCAAATGCGTTGTATTAGAAGAGTTGAAAGGTCTAATATCATTGTAAGCTGGGCATTCTAGCAAAAAATGTATTTCATTTTCGATTGCTCTCATGTCACAGACTCTACATAACCGCATGTCACGTGGGATACGATGAGATACGATGGGATACGATGATATGTATGCAAACTGCATAAGACGGTAATTGCTGGCCCAACAGGTTTACGATGGCCTCTGGCCAATGTACTTGAGAATAAATGCTTAATGCTTACTGAATACTTTTGCCGAAAACTTTAGCTTGTTTGAATGATATGTAAATAACAATGGGTTGTTTTGCTATTTTATGATAGCAAGCATCATAAAAATGAAATGCACGAAAATCGAGCAGGATAAAAACCTGGGTGCTCGAAGTGCACGCAAGCAGACTACTGAAACGGTGACGTTAGAAAGTGCTCGCGTGCACTTCGAGCATACTTATCTATTTCTGGTTTGTAATTGTACTGTATATAATTAATAGGATATTATTAATAGGATATAAATTATCCTAAGCAAATCGGTAAAAATGATTATAATAATCAAGATCCAAAAACAGTTATATAACTCGGCACATGAATCCGTATTTGCAACATCGTAAAATTTAGGACTAATTCGCTCTTTTGTAAAAGGACTCAAATTTTGTAAAAGGCTGGCCCAGCCCAAAAGGTTAAAACACTGGTTAACATATTCAACGACAGCTTATCGTTCTTTGTGGTCTCCGTGGCGCAGAGTACTAGCGCATTGGTTTCTTAATCAAAAGTTTGCTGGATCGAGCCCAGCCGGAGATAACTTTTTTAAATTTTACGCAATATTAGCTTTAAATTTTACGCAATATTCGCTAAGTCGATTAGCTGTTAACTTATTTGCAGCATTAACTTATTTTACGTCGTGATCCCGTATCCATTGTGCACTTTGGTCAACCTTTGTTAAAACGGTTGCAAAAGAAGACGTTTTGTATGGAAGATAAATCAAGTAAATAAGTAAATGCTGTAGCCGGCCCAACAGGTTTACGATGGCCTTTGGCCAATGTGCTTAAAAATAAATGCTTGATGCTTGCTGAATTCTTTTGCCGCAGATTGGGCTTGTTTGATCTATTGTGTCCACAATAACAGACAGGTCAAAAAGTGCACTTTTTATGCTTATTTTGACTTCTTTGTTTGCAATTCTACATTAGCGTTACATTTATTTGCTTAGTATTTTACTATCGTTAAGTTTAGTCGCACGGAAATGTATAAATCAATCGCAAAAAACTAGAATTACCAGTTATAATAATAAATAATATAATTCAGTTTTATTTCCATAGTTTTGTATTTTAACTCTGATGCTTTTCAAAAAAATTCTTTTAACAAGAAATGGGATTGCGGAAAAACTAAAACTAAGCAAACAAAGTGCTCTTAATTGATCAATTGAAATGTGAGAACGTCAGAATCAATTTCGAGAATCAGACAGTAGAGACGTGAAAATAACCGTTCATTTTTAAAAAATATTACATTATGTAAATATCTATGAGAAGCTGTTGAAACTACCTTCTGGATGCTAAAGTTTGTAACAATCAGTTAATACTTTTGCACACGATAATTGAGTTATCTTTGACGGTGGCCTCATTATTTTTTCAACCTAAAACGTTTGCATATGGTTGGTTTTAGAATTTTTATGCACTTATTTTTTACTTAATTGCTATATTTTAGGACAGATTGAAAAGGTTAGGGCAGTGAGCAGTCCAAGGCCATAATAATCGGCTTAGGACATGAATACGTTGCGGCGAAACTGCTCGGCCTCTAAGTACACAACCCTATTTGTTTGAAGTAACCGGTGTAAACTTATTTGTGTAGACTAACCGGTTACAATATCCGTAGTTATTGATCCTTGAGTGCATCGGTTGCACTTTCATCTGTAGTCTGGGACTGCGGCGCATCGGAGACACTTGTTTCTATGCCCTGAAGTTGCGATGCGTCGGAAATACTCGCATCTGTGACCTGAGACTGCTGTGCGTCGGAGACATTTTCAGCATCTGTGGCGTGAGGCTGCGGAAGCTCGGAGACATTCGCATCTGTGGCCTGGGAAGGCGATGTTTCAGAGACGCTTGTATCTGTAGCCCGTGGTTGCGGCGCCTCGGGGACACCTTCATCCCCAGTCTGGCTCTGCAATGCCTCCTCGGGAACACTTGCATTAGTTGGCTGGGGCTTCATTGTCTCAGATACATTAGCGTTTGTGTCCTGTAGCTGAAAGGCATCAATGACACCGTCGACTGCGTCCTCAAGCTGCAGGCCCTCCTCTGAGACACTTGCGTTTGTGGCCTGGTGCTGGAGTGCCTCGGAGACATTTACATTTGTGCCGTTGGACTGTGGTGCTTCGGAGGTTTCATTATCTGCTGCCTGGATCTGTAGTGCGTCCTGGGGGACACTTGCGTTTGTGGGCTGGGACTGCATCGCCTCAGACACATTTGCGGTTGCATCCTGTGGTTGAAAAGCATCGATGACACCGTCAACTGCGTCTTCAAGCTGCAGTCCTTCATCGGGGACACTTGCATTTGTGGGCTGGGGCTGCGGTGTCACGTCACTTTTCCCATCTGAAGTTTGGGTCAACGGTGATTCAGCGCCGTCTACATTTACAGGACGGAGTTTCTTTTTCCCCCTTCTATTTAAATACTTTTGCAAAAGCCTTATTGCTCCTACTTCGTCTCCGTATCCAATCGGCATTTTATTGATCGCTTTGTGTTCGTATATAGCCTTTCTGTCGCCATGAGACTGTGATAACTCTAGGACGCTTGTATTGGTGGGCTGGGGCTGCATTGCCTCAGATACATTTGCGTCTGTATCCTGTAGCTGAAATGCATCGATGACTCCGTCGACTGCGTCTTCAAGCTGCAGTCCCTCGTCGGGGACACTTGAATTTGTTGGCTGGGACTGCGATGTCTCGAAGACACTTCCATTTGTAGCGTGAGACTGCGGTGTTTTGGAGACACTTGTATCTATAGGCTGGGGCTGTGACGCATCGGGTACACCTTGAACAGCGTCCTGCGTTACACTAGGTTCATCTGTAGCCTCTTTCACTTCCCGTACCGATCTATGCTGGCGGTGCTGAGCATAATCTCGCAATACCTCGTACCCAGCAGGTTTGCACCAGCCTATAACAATTAATAGCACAGCACACGAATACTGTATGATTGTATTTGAATAGCTACAGATATTCTTTGTACATTAAGACTAAAACATCATTCTAACATTCAACATCAATAAATAATGCAGGTCAAATAGTAAACCAACAGCTTTTATGAAGGAAAAAACCCATGTTTGAAAAAACTACTGTAAATAAATACAGGCCCTATAAATGTCTATTGAGTAGGTTACCTAAGTCATGGCTAAGAAAAGGTTTAGGTTGTAGGTAGTTACCCCGCGAGTCCAAAATAAAATGACAATGATCCAAACTTCTGCTTAGCTAATGCATAAGCATGACAGTTTACTTCCTGTTCTGTCATTTTAAATAATTGTTCAATTTTTGTATTTAAAAAGCAGTTTTACTGAATATAGACGTAATCGCAACACTTATCTGAGAACACGTTATAACACTATGTATATAACTGCATAGAATTTAATTAAGCTCTGCATTTTAAGAAAACATTTTCCTGGCATCAATACTCATGTCTTTGGGGTATGACTGAGTCTGAGATGTCTCAGTTTGGCACCAACCTTGCGTGATAAAATGGAGCAGAACACAACTGCACAAAGCTACGGTCCCCTTCATGTCACTGAAACGACAGTGCCGCACAAGCGAGCAATAACGCTGCAAAAACAATAAGTTTTAGATACATACGTTTAGGATTGACTCATACTCATTTACTCACAACCGCATGTGAATGTGCGGCAAATGCGTATGATTAAGAGTACATAAAGGGAAGAGTATGTCACTCTCTTAATTTAGGCATGGGCACGTTTAAACGGTTTGAACCGTTTAAACGCGTTTAAACGTTTAAACGGTTTAGAACCTTTTAAACGTTTACGCGTTCAAAAAACCCGGTTTTCGAACCGTTTAACGTTTAGTACGTTTAAACGTTTAAACGCTTACATGTATGATCGTCTAAACGTTTTATACGGGTACGCATCCTTGTTCAACTGTTTAAACGTTTAAGCAGACTTGTTCAACCGTTTAAACGTTTAAACGCTTACTTGTTAACCGTTTAAACGTTTAAACGCGTTTAAACGCTCACTTGTGTAACCGTTTAAACGTTCAAACGTTTAAACGCGGTTAAACGTTTAAAAGTTTAAACGTTTAAACGCGTTTAAACGTTTAAACGTTTAAACGCGTTTACGTTTAAACGTTTAAACTGTCAAAAAACGTTTACAACCGGAAAACGCGCTTAAACGTTTAAACGCGTTTTCTCATCTGTAAACGCGAGCGTTTAAACGTTTACAGATTTTTGTAAACGTGCCCATATCTCTTATCTTTTGTAGCAAATCGGCGGAACGATGCTCCGGCCGAAATAGCCCTTTCACGCCCTGATTTCGGGTACCACCCCCCTTTTTAAATCAAGGATGTGTCTAGATTCAAGGGGAGACCCCCTTTCAAATCAATGAAGTGTCTTGATTTCAAGGGGGATACCCCCTTCTGAAATCAAGACACTTCCCTGATTTGAGGGGGGTATTCCCTTCCTGGGCCCGATTTATCGAAGCAAAATGTTCGCCATCAAAAATGTTCGTCATCGAAAATGTTCGTCATGGAAAATTTTGGATTGATCGAAACATTTTCGATGACGAACATTTGCTTTTTCAACGGCGAGTTCGTCATCGAAACTGTTCGTCATCGAAAAGTTCGTCATCAAAAATGTTCGTCATCAAAAAAGCAAATGTTCGTCATCGAAAAAATTTTCAATGACGAGCTTTTGTCATTTAGAACATATGTTCTAAAAGACCAAAGCTCGTCATCGAAAAATTTTTCGATGACGAACATTTTCGATGATGAACTCTTGATGACGAAAATTTGTCTCTTGATAAATCACTGTTGAAAAAACAAATGTTCATCATCGAAATGTTTCGATCAATCCAAAATTTTCGATGACGAACATTTTTGATGACGAACATTTTTGATGACGAACATTTGTCTTTTCAACAACGAACATGTATTTTCGATGACGAACATTTGGTTTTTCGATGACGAACATTTTTGATGACAAAAATTAATTGTTTTTTCGATGACGAACATCTTTGATGACGAACATTTTCGATGACCAACATTTTCGATAACCAACTTTTTATGACGAACATTTTCGATGACGAACATTTTGTTTCGATAAATCGGGCCCTGAAATCTATGCGTCAAAGGGCTATTTCGTACTCTTGGTATGATGAACGATCGTTAATAAGCCCTTAATTTCAAACGTGCATTAGCTTTTTGAAGCTTATCAAAGTCGAAAGTGAAAGCCAGACCCTTAAGCATATATAATGTGACTTTGAAACACGGAGCAAGACAAGTTTTGGTGTCGGTTATACTTTTTGCTCATTCAAAATTTCCACTTTACTAGGCAAACTTTTTGGACTTGCCTAAGTAAGGGCCGGCTTCATACGTACAGCCGTGTGTCAGCCGGAAAAATGGCGTAGGTAATAATGATGCCACAATATCATCTTATATATACACCATTGTTTGCGTAATTATTTTGTAATTTTCCCGGCTGAACGAATATATATACGGCTGTATAAGAATCTGCCCTTATGTCTAGCATCCGGAGCAATAGTTTATCAGGTAAGAGGAGGGTTGTTTTGATGTGGAAACTGCATCAAATCAAAACTAGTTTTGATGCGGTTTTGAGTTTTGATGCAGCACATCAAATCAAATCAATTGCTTTACAAAATGTGGTGCATCAAATCAAAACTATTTTTCCAGTCCTCACATCAAATCAAATCCAATTGAATTTTTCCCTGCTGAACATAAAATCAAAGCAAAACTATCCAAAATGGTTAGTTTTGATTCAGTTCTGATGCAGTTTTGATGCAGCGTCAGCTCCAGACATCAGGCACACGTTCTTCCACTTAATTACGTGTTGGCTGGTAGATAGACTTCAGTTTAGGGTTGTTTTGATGTGGAAACTGCATCAAATCAAAACTAGTTTTGATGCAGTTTTGATTTTTGATGCATCAAATCAAATCAAATCAATCAATTTTCAATAAGTCCAAATCAAATCAAATCAAATCAATCGATTTTTAAAAGGTCCAAATCAAATCAAATCAAATTAATTGATTTTCAAGAAGCCCCCATCAAATCACATTAAATCAATTGGTTTTTGAGAATGTCCACATCAAATCAAATCAAATCAATTGATTTTTGAGAACTCAACATCAAATCAAATCAAATTAAAACTGAAAAAATCACGTTGGTTCTGATGCAGTTTTGTTGTAGTTTTGATGCAGCGTGAAAAATTTATTTCTAATTTGTAAAAATCTAGTCTCAGCTTAAGGACGCGAGAATGCGTAATAATATAGGGTACACTTAGGCGACTATTATATAGTGTTATTATATAAATTGCACAGTTGTATTGTCGGCATGTAAATAATCACCTGTGTATTACGTGGCCCCTTCAAGAGCGGTGTATATTATAGTATATATTATAGCGGTAGCTATCACATTGGCTTTAGTCTTTGTCTCAGAATACGAGTTTACCTGTGCGTAAAGTTCACCTAATTTTACTTAAAGGTAATTTTAAAAATACGTGCCCAGAAATAATTGAAATCGAACTAAGGTTTGTATATACTGTAAAGTTCATCGATCCACCTACCACTAATCCTAGTAAACTTAAGTAGTAACAAACAGTCTAATTGTTCAAGGTATCAGGGTTTTGGTATTGCTTCGGAATTTTGCCTTGATATTTGATACGTTTTACTTTACTTTTATCATTTACTTTTTGTTCCTTCTAGAGAAGGAACTATTGTTTTGAAATTAATAGCTCACAGCGTTTAACGCTGCTGAGCGGATGTTTCACCAGCAGTAGAGCCATTAGAAAACATTGTTTATCGCTTCTTAGAGCTGATTTGCTCAACTCAGATCAAAGCGTAACTTTAGAGCCAAATGGCATGATGCAGCGGGTTGCTTAACATCCCGCAGCACTGTTTTTGTACGTACTACGTAGTTGAATTAGATACAAATAAGCTAAGCATAAAGTAGAGTAAGATACGCAGGGTAGCTTACAGTACGTATGGAATAGAACCAATTCATTTAATCCAGAAAGGCTAAACCGGGGAAGGAACCTTGCCCCTTTTAGAGCCCTACTTGTTTACAATTTACCTAGACAATTTTATTCTTTTCACCTTTCGCTAACAATTTTGATTGTTAGTTTCTTCTTGGAAATTTAGTTCTAGCATGGCCTCTAGCCAAACTCAACCTGCTAAGGGGAAAGAAGGACGACTTAGCTCGTCTAGCAGTGCCCTGCCGTGCTAATGATCTGATCGCCAATTCAAAAATTCATTCAATATTTTTGGTATAACACCGTAATTTAATATCGCATCGAAACTACATCAAAACCGCATCACAATGCATCAAAACGAAAAACTAAAATTTTTGTCACATCAAATCAATTGAAAATTCAGGTTCTCACATCAAATCAAATCAAATCAATTGCTTTTCAGGAAGGCTGCAACCCCCACATCAAATCAAATCAAATCAATTGAAAAAATTCACATCAAAACAACCCTAAGAGCTTAAAAGGACAACTGACACGTTGGATATTGCTTAATAGGAAAGACAAAGGAAGCAAAAATTTTATTTTCCCCAAAAGTCACTTTCAATATTAATAAAACCAGCACAGCTCCAAGTTGTCAGCGATTAAAGTACCATGTCGATATTAATAAAATAGTGCTATAATGACGAAATATCATCAAGTCCTATATTCTACATAATAAAACATTATAAATTATCATATAATTATAATATAATCGAACCAAGACTGTGAAAAAACTTTTGGCAGTTCCCACAAAATCGTTGTGGCGTAGCGGTGTCGATAATTTGGCACGATGGGAACGTTCTATCGTCAGACAAAACAGACAGTTCCATTAAGCATCTCTAAATACTATCATATTCACTACTATTAACCAAAGGGCAAGAGAAAGTAATGGCTTTAATGACATTACTTAGCTATGAAAACTGTGTGGGGTTCACACTTTACAGAAGGTAATTTGGAAAACCCAGTCTAAAGCGTAGTTCATATAGGGTCAGTATTCAGTAAGCAAAAACGTTTGATCAGATGTTGCAGAAAATTGAATAGTTGTTAATAGCCTATTTTTGGTGTGCACGGTACATTGGTAGTTGCAGATTGTGTGCGTGCAGATTCAATTATAGTTTTATATAATAACTCTTTGTAATTTGCCTACCGATAATTTCCTTCAGGGCCCTATTTATCGAAACAAAATGTTCGAGGTTTGAAACTTCGGCTTGATCGAAACATTTTTAACGGCAAACATAACACCGAATTTAAATGTTGAAAAATTTTGTCGTTAATACTGTTTTTCGTTGAAATTTTTTCAACTACGTACTTTGGTCTTGTAGAACGTTATTATGTTCTTTTTATGTCCAGGGGGATATTTTGCGCTCCGCACTGGTCCTGTTGCTCAGATTTACAAATCCTACAATTGTAACAATTGTAAGTTTTTACAAAAGCTACAATTGTAACGTTTGTAATTTGAAAAATTTTACAAACGTTACAAGCGTTACAAGTGTCTTAAATTATAAGAATTGTTTTTGATAAATTAATTCACAATTGTTACAAATTTGTAACAGTTGTAGATGTCTGCGACAAAATCTTACCTACTTACAAGTAAGTAAGGGTTGTAGCATGGCTGTGAGTGCACTCAGATATTTGTATGCACGATGCGCTGGAAAGCTCCGAGTGCAAAGCACGAGTGCGCGCAGCTTAGCGTGTACACGGTTACACGGTTCGTACCGTGTAACCGTGCCCCGCCCTACTCGATGTTCTAGAACCTTTACCATGGCGCGCATATTTTACCGCATTTGAGCTTAATTTTAATTGTATCTGACGAAATATTTCAAATCATGCTTAAAATTATTGCTATTCATAAACCTGCAGACCTTCTCTGGTTTTCAACTCGCTGAATTTTAATCAAACGACAATATTACTATTAAAAAAAATCCGCCCGCTATCTAGTTTCATACTCTAGCTAATGCAGCTAGTCCGTTCCCGGTAAACGCAGGGGACCTTAACTGCCCTATATTGTCCCCCCCTCCCCAAATTAACACGCACTAAATATCAATATTTACTAGGAAACATGAACACAGGGCGCACTGACAAAAATGCATCAATGAATGACAGTCAAACAGCAGTTACGGTCTGGACCTCGAGTTTACTGGCTTATTCTAGCTTTACTGGCTTATTCTAGCTTTAAAAACTTTCAGGTCTTTTCTGTTATTCCCCCACCAGTCTGGAATTTGAAAGTTACTGAGCCGATTTGAATAACTTTTGCACCAATGGACTCCTCTTGACCTCAGGACTTCAAAAACACAAGTTTTAAAATATTTTAAATTTTTCAAAAAAATTTTAAAATTTTATACAAAATATGGACTCCTTCATTTTCTGAAATCCGGAATGAGTTCTAGACACGAATTTTTGGGTTTTGGACACCAAAATTTAAACAATTTTCAAAAATTTTAAAATTTAAAATTTTTTAAAAATAGTTTTTTTTGAAGTTAGGTCAAGAGGAGTCCATTGGTGCAAAAATTATTCGAATCGGCTCAGTAAATTCCAAATTCCAGACTGGTGAGGGAATAATAGAAAAGACCCAAACTTTCTACTGATTTTTTTAAAAATGGATTACGAAATTTAAAAAAAAACTATTTCTAGACGGTCATTACACCAATCTTATTCTCAAGTTAATTTTTTATTATAATTAATTAATAATAATATAAGCTACTACTATTATGACGCAAGCCTGTACATACAAGCTGCATTCTTATAGTCAAATACCGACCCCAGAAAAAAACAGGGGGGGAGTGCAAAAATTATGCCAGTCACATTTGACCCAAACAACTCCTGCCACCGGAAAACAATTAGTGTTTATAGCGCAATCCGTAGTACAACTGAGGGAGGGCCAATTGCTAAATGGATTAAACTTAAATAATGGGATTAAATTTTATTAATAAAGACTCAAAGTTAAGCTAGATTTGTAAAATTACCTGGGCATGCAAAAATACAAATTAAATAGCGTTTGCCCTCCTGATGATTTCATGTATTAGCAAAAAACAAATTTTAACCTAACCCGCTTAATCTATTTTCCTAACTCGCTTAATCCAAGACAGGAATTGGCCGTAAGAACAATGTAAATAAACAAGCAATGACAAAAAATACACAAATCACATGATGCCTTGGCAACGAGACAACAACAACCACAACAACAACATACGTACACACTTGCCAACAAGTCCAGTCAAACTCTTGCTTACGGACAAACGGACACTCTTGCGGACAAGTATGGGCTAAAAACGCTCGAATGCGGTTTGTGCTCGAATTTACTGACTGGGATCTCAAAAAGCGAAAGGTTGCACCAAATTACAAGTCTTACAACTGTAACACACTGTTCAAAATGTAAAATCACGTGATACGTAATGATTTTCAATGTTTTGCAGCCATTTTCAAGAACTGAAATTCGCTAGAACGGCAGTTTTCTACTTTGCTATGCAATAAGCCTATTATGTCCACTTGCGTCATAATACATAACAGTGAAATTTTAATTTCAATTAATAAACAAATCAAATTTAATGAAAATGGAAATAATCATAAATAAAAATATATTTCAAATCAATGCCCCTTTGTTCTGTTCAGATTCAATTCTGAATTGAACTGAATCTGAACAGATTCAAATTTGCCATTTGACCAACTCCGTATAATGGGGCGGGGGCTTTGACATTTTTTCATCCCCTTGTCCCCAAGCCCCAACACTTATTAACCTAGCTGAACGTCATTGTCAAAGCCAGACAGACAGTATCACAGATACCAAAAGTTGTCCACTCAACCAAAAACAATACACTGACACCCAATATGGGTCTGTAGCCTAAAACTGATTCATACTTGTCCGTAAGCGTATCCGTTTGTCCGTAAGCAAAAAATTTCATCAGCTTTTGCAGAACAATAGATAGCAGTTAACAGCCATTCTTTGGTATACAAGCTAAAGTCTAACAACAAATAGTCGCACCACTTTGGAAAACGAAACATGATTTCGTTACGAAAAGAATAGATTTTTACTATCAAGAGTACAGCACGTATGTAGTCGCAGAAGTCATGCCACTAAAATAAGTAAGAGTGGCTGCGGCACATCTATTTTTTGTCAAACGTTAGACCAAGAGTACATAATAGCTTCTCACTCTATATAGAAGAAGAGTGAGACACTCTCCAGCCTGCCTGTGTTATAGCACAGGCAGATGCGCTGGTCGTTTTCAGGCTACATGTTGACATTCTATGCAACATGTGACTGGCCAATCAGAAGCGAGCTTCTATTCTCTGATTGGCTGACGCCTGTGCACGTGCTCCAATCATAAAACGGGATAGAGATAAAGGCTAATAACTCATTATTTATTCATAGTCTGCTTGTAAAAACACTAAAAAAGGTTTGCAAATACCTTTGGGGATATTTTGGCAAACTTTCAGCGAAATTGATTGAGAAACTTTGAAGAAATTCAGAAAAGTTTATATCTCAAAAGTTTCTCAATCAATTTCGCTGAAAGTTTGCCAAAATATCCCTAGAGGTATTTGCAAACCTTTTATAATGTTTTTGCAAGCAGACTATGAATAAATAATGAGTTATTAAGCTTTTAACTCTATCTTAATGCTTATCAACGCATCAGCGATTATATACTAAAGTGTGTTACGCAGGGAATCTACGCGCTGATTGGCCAGTCACATGTTGCATAGAATGTCAACATGTAGCCTGAAAACGACCAGCGCATCTGCCTGTGCTAGAACACAGGCAGGCTGGAGAGTGTCTCACTCTTCTTCTATATAGAGTGAGACGCTATTATGTACTCTTGGTTAGACTAGTAGATGTCTTTAAATGTGCACAGCATTGTCGAATGTTTAGCGGACATTTTATTGCGGACAGGGGACGAAGTATGAATAAGGCATCAACCTAGTTCATATCTGGCTAATGCCTAGTTCATAATTGTCCGTGTTCGTAAGTAAATGTCCGTAAGCCAGTATGAAAAACTGCTACAGATTCATCAATAATATTGTTAGCGCATTCACAGACATCCGCTAGGCTAGCTTATTTACCAAAAATTATCCCAAGGTCATTTTTATGCAACAGTTGCTCAAGATTTGCTTACGTACCCACAGACGCACTTACGGACAAGCATGAACCAGGCTTAAGTCAGTTCAGATTGAAGCCTAAGAACCTTCAAGTTCAGCGTGTTGAAGTTTTAAATGAACAGTGAACAGCAGAATTATCTAAAGTCTGACCAGAAATTGCTGAACCCTGAGACAAACAAAATGGTGTGGTTTTTGTGACTACTCGCTATACTCTTAAAATGTTTGATATGAAATCGCGTGTTTCTTTTTTTATTGAGGACCGTGATTTTTTGGTCAGACTGTAATTGCGAACTAGAATAAAAACGTGAACGCTGAAAAAATATTATTCGATACGCATGGGTTCAAACCGGCGAATTAAGCCCCTGAATTATCGTAAATTTGAGTTTCAAGTGGAAGTAGATTAACTTGTCTGAAATACGGAAAAACTCATCTCGTACGTTAAATTCGAATAATAATTCAACGAAACAGAACGTTGAACCCAAGTACTTCAGATTTACGTCGTCAAGGGGGGGTTATCTACCACCCATATAGTGGGGGCCCTGGAATATCAAAGAGCCCCCTCTTTGAATTAACTACAAACGGACCAAATAATTATGTCGAGATACATACAGCACACAAACAGATGCTGGACAACACAAAAAATACAAGAAAACCAATTTCTGCAATCATTTCAGGATCACATAAAATACAACAGCAGTTACTCAACAACACTAAATCTTATATTATACGCCTCATAGTAATATTATATATCTTACAACGTCACTAGACATTCAGTATATTATTATACTATAGTAATATTATATTTATAGGTGACTTTACAATTATAGCAATATTCCATCAGGCTATAACGTAGAATTACTAAACTTGTGCGCTAAATCGACTGACACCATAAATTCTTATGGACTGGGGTGGGGTGGGGGGTGGGTGACATAGAATAGAGTGTAACCCGCGTAATACAGAGTGCTTGTGAATTAGGGGGGGGGTTGGTCACAAGTCTGAAATCATGGGGGGCGGAGGCGGGGGGTCGTCATGTTCCGGATCCTGGGGGGTATTGGTGGTCAGGGAATCGTAGGGCGGCGGTGGTGGTGGACCGGAAACGGTCTCCTCCTTGGGGGTGTCAGGGGGGGCCCAAGTGGGTGTGAGCTTGGCCAGAGAATTCGGCTTGGTGGGGGGTGCCGGGCCAGGACTGGCCCAGGGGGGGTGTTGGGGCTGTTGTTGGGGGGGCGCCTGATCCTGATCCGAGCCCCCTCCCTCTTCTGCTTCGCTCTCGTCCAGGCAATACTCCTGCAGCAGCTCCTCTGCTCTTTCTAGGGTGAGGCGGGCGCTGTTAGATCTCTCCAGGTAGTAAGCATTGGACGCTTCATTGGTCTGAACGGGCGACCAATTGACGTGGGGGAATTGGGGATAAGTGCGTCGCTGTTGCATCTCCTCCGCTAGCCACTTGATAGCCTCGTGCCAGCTGCGACGCAGGTGCCCAGACTTGGACAGAATCTCGGCCGCGGGGGGACACTGGGAGAAGAGGGCTGTCAGGGCCTTGATGATGAAATAGGAGCGTCGGGGGGAGGAGACCCGGTTGCGGAACACCAGGTCGAACAGGCCCACGCACTCCAGACCGCCCTCGGCCCCACCCGACCCGCCGCCACTGCTCACGCCTGCAACAACAAAGCAACTAAACTATTAAGTCACCAACTATACGAACAACAATTTTCACTTTTTCAGGGCACGATTTATCGAAGGAAAATGTTCGTCGTTAATGTTCGCTATTAATGCTCGCAATTCACCACTTGAACGTATAGTTAATTACCTCGCCTTTTTAGTATTAAAATATATTATATACGCCTGTGTGGTTACGACTCTCGCAGATCAGTTAAGATTCAGTCTTAAACTCTCTCCTCGAAAGGCAAAAATTTCTCAACAGCAAAGATTTTGCTAAACCGTGAAAAAAAACGGGATAGCTTTAAAAAACTGAATAAGCTTTCGCATAAATTTATGTAGTAAATAAAGTAATTGTAAATATCGGACCAATAACACCACCCGACCGTTCCTAAATTCTACTTGCAGGTTGCAGAAAACGTTGTTCAATTAAAAAACTTCAGCTAATTCAACTAAAATAACGGGGGTCGATCAGAAAATTGTTGCAAGATTTGTCTCGCTTCGGGTGGCGCACCTTTGAGACTGCCCATGATCCTGAGCTGTTGCCACGAGTCCGGTACCATGAGAATATGATGCAGCAAATCTAGCACCGGGCGTACCTCCTGGATAACACCGTGCCACAGCTGAAACACAAACAATTTTAGCCCCCCCCCCATAAAAATGAAATACTGAGCCCCACAATTCACGGGGGGGTCTACAACGTGATATTTGGGGTCGCCTAAGTGGAACTTCCAATTCAATCGCAGGTTCACATAATGTGGGTCTGTGGGGCAGGGTTGGGCCAGACAACCCCCCCCCTTAGATGCAACCGGCCCATGATGCCCCTTCCCCTTAGATGCAACCGGCATGCATGCATACGGCTGTAAGTATGAATTGCGTACTAAACACGCTCCTGGAATATTTGTTAAAGACAGCTCCTGCTCCTGGTAAACTTGTCAGATATCCGAACAATTGTAAACGCTTAAGCATTTTCAGAATAATATTTTCAGTATCAAATTCATATTATGCTATTTTTTATATTTTTATGCTAGTCAGTGGTTTTTAAAATAGCCTCATTATGAAGCTGCCTAGCAATGCAATAGCAGTGCAGAATAATTAAAATTAATTACCTGATAGAAAATTACATCGATTATGGCGTATGAGAATTTCTGATTTTCCCAGCACAGAAACTAAAAAAATAATGAACACTTTTAGAACACGATTTCAGGTTTTAAACATATGCAGAACGAAATAGCATGAAACATTTTCTGCAAGTTTTGAACCTGTTATATACCAAATAAGCAACAAACAAGTACAAATACAAGTAAACTTTTAGTCAACCAACGGCAGAACAAACTTTTATCAATATTTGTATCCTGAATTTCAGCCTAATCTAAAACTAGATTTAGCGATTAAATAACAGATTAGATAAGAGATTAGATCAGATATCAGATGGGACAATAGCGCTGTATTGAAAACCAAATTCAAGCGTGCTGTTTTAAGCTGTGTGCTCTGTATCGGTTATTAATCACTATTCAAAGCCAATCCACCCTTACATGTAACGGGGTCAACGTTTTGCGGACCCTCCCCCAATGATCGACCCAAAAACCCTAAACTTTTCCAAATTTTCCAAAAAAGTGGCATATTTTACTAAATTTTGCCAAATTTTCGCGACCCTGCCCTTCGGCCCCTACATTTCCCCCCATCCCCCTCATACATGTATGAATCTAACGTGAATCCCCAACCTGCAGCAGCTTCACATTATCATCCGATCGCAGGCTGTCCTCGATGATTTTCTTGAGATACAAATGTTTTGGCTCCAGCAGCAGGGCAATCACATTATCCTGCAGCGGTAGCAGGCCGGCTTCCGCGTAGGGATTGGCCAGGCCGGCCGCTAGGGTGTCGCCGGCCTGGCTGCGACACAGGTGCTGGGTGTGACAACTGCGTAGCAGCAGGCTGACGGTTGCAAACAGTTTGCTCAGGTCCGGATATTGGTATTTGACTGGGAGGCCGGGGCCCTGTTCCACGGCTAGACACATCAGTTTGTAGGGAACGTCTAGTTCTAGCAGCTGAAGACGGTAGGCCGGGCCCAGGCCGGAGTAGTAGTGGAACAGTGAAAAGTATTGGGACAGGTGGCGGCCCCAGTCGGCCACTTCGCGATCCAGTAAGCCTGGAAGAGCAGTCAAATATCAGTCTTGCTAAACGCAGTCTAAGGGCAACATTCTATCCTATGTAATACGTATAGAATTTTTCGTTACGATGTTCTAAATTACTGAAATAGAACGTATTAGACTGGTTTTAACGTTCGACTGCCTTTATGAATTCCGCCCTACAAGTCTTACAATATTGTAACAATTATATAAGTGCAAAATCAACCAAACATCTTTCTGGGCCCAATTATTGATACAGAATATCAACGACCGTTTAGCTCAACGGAGTTTTCTTTATAAAATGATCACAGCTGAAATTATTAACATTAAGTTCTTGGCTAAAACCACACCATTTCACTATTTCGAAAATTCAAAACAAATTCAACGGCCGTTGAAATCTTTATTGGTCCCCTTCGTCGAATAAAACAACAACTACTTATTCATCTATGAGTGTTAAAGCCAATATTATAATAATCTGATCCAGTAAAACTACGAAGATGATAACAAATACCAAGAGTACATAATAGCGTCTCACTCTATATAGAAGAAGAGTGAGACACTCTCCAGCCTGCCTGTGTTCTAGCACAGGCAGATGCGCTGGTCGTTTTCAGGCTACATGTTGACATTCTATGCAACATGTGACGGGCCAATCAGAAGCGAGCTTCTATTCTCTGATTGGCTGACGCCTGTGCACGTGCTCCAATCATAAAACGGGATAGGGATAAAGGTTAATAACTCATTTTTTATTCATAGTCTTCTTGTAAAAACATTAAAAAAGGTTTGCAAATACCTTTGGGGATATTTTGGCAAACTTTCAGCGAAATTGATTGAGAAACTTTTAAGAAATTTAGAAAAGTTTATATCTCAAAAGTTTCTCAATCATTTTCGCTGAAAGTTTGCCAAAATATCTCTAGAGGTATTTGCAAATCTTTTTTAATGTTTTTGCAAGTAGACTATCAATAAATAATGAGTTATTCAGC
>JASANF010007203.1:0-35440 GCA_030248245.1 Trissonchulus sp. WLG1_4 | reverse complement strand
GAGCATGATTTTTGAGCATGAGGGAAAAAATTAATACTTTTGTAGTCGACTCTTTTGCAACAGCAAATTTGGTACAAATACAAATCTAGGCAGTATAATCATTTCGGACAAATAATAATGAACACAAACAAAAACTATATAGTCTTATCAAATTAAATGTCGGTGTGTTTCACGAATAATCTTCATGATTATGGCGATATTAATATACTTTTTTTAAAAATGCTTGAAAAGATCTCAAATCCTGCAGACGTACTGTCAAAAAGTGCTACAGTTTGACTTCAGCGCGGTTCTTACTTGTTCGTCTTGTCATGTTCTTGGTATTACTTACTTACTTACTTAAGGTGGCGCTCTGAATAACCGACTTTGGGCGATAAAATTTTTCACGTAAGTTTTCGTTAATTAACTCAAGAAGAAAAATTAAATTAGCTTTCATTTGATGTATATAACGTCAATTTTGGTTCAACTTGAAATTTTAACCTATTTTTCAATGGGAAAAAATCTTTAAATCGATATACCAAAAAATTCTACATGGCTTTTGGTACTTTTTGAAACAGTTCTTTGTAGCTAATTGCTAGTTGCAACTTTTCAAAAAGTCGTTTGTGTAGGCAAACCTGTCTAAAAAAATTTCCAGAATACGTTGACCAATATTGACAAAAATACACTATTTTTCAAACTAATTTTTCGTTAGCTACTTTTTGGCTTCTGAAACTTTCCTCAGCGGATTTTAGTACAGAAAAATTAGCTCTATTTTTTGGAAAATACGTATGTGTAGGCAAACTTCAGGTTTCTGAAATTTGGCTATAGCGTACATTTTTTTAAGATTACTGTCAGCTGCGAAAACAAATCCGCTTGAAACTTTGCAGACTGTTAGAGCAGACGTAGGTGGAGGTGCCGAACTTCTTGAATTGTAATTATTATGATTTGGCTCAATATGATAGGCTTTTTAAAACGTCACTTTTGATAGAAATTAAAATAACTAAAAATTTGTCGCCGGTAACGAAAATTCGACAAAAATGGCACCTCGGCAAGATAATTGTCTTTAATTTAAGCTATAGATTGTTAAATTTCGTTGAGGCAGCATTGAGCTACGTCATTTCAAAAATTAGTCAAATTTATCAAAATTTCAATTTTGATGCAGTCATAAAATTTGCTAAAATATTCCGTGACTCATAAAACTTTCAAAAATGCTTGCCTGGTGTTCATCTTGATTGCACTTGAGCAAAAAAGTTCGTATCAACAAAGAAAAAAAATATAGCAATTTGATTTATTGGAAGTTACAAGCGCCACCTTAAGGGGCGGCTCTGAGTAGGGGTTTTTTTTGGTGTTGGGGGTGGGACAAAAAATTATAGCAAATTTGTATTTATTCTTTTTGGTGTTTTTTGGTTGGGGTGGGTGGTTTTTGTTTGGGTGGAAGTTAGGCGCTATGAATACAACTTGCGAGTCTCTTCTGCGCTCGAGGCCAACTTCTTGCTTTAGCTTCTGCGAGGCGCCCCCTTAAGGTGGCGCTCTGAGGGGTGGCGCTCTGAGTAACTTCCAATAAATCAAATAGCTATAATTTTTTATTTCTTTTTGGTACGAATTTTTTTGCTAAAGTTCGATCAAGATAAACACCAGGCAAGTATTTTTGCAAAGTTTGATAAGTCCAGGAGCATTTTAACAAATTTTATGACGGCACCAAAATTGAAATTTTTCAAAATTTGACTAAATTTTGAAACAATGTAGCTCAGCGGTGTCTCAATCAAATTTAACAATCAATAGCTTCAATTAAAGAAAATTATCTTGCCGAGGTGCCATTTTTGTCGAATTTTAGTTAGTGGTGACAAATTTTTAGTTATTTTATTTTTTATCGAAAGTGACGTTTTAAAAAGCCTATCATATTAAGGCAAACCATAATAATAACAATTCAAGAAGTTCGGCACCTCCATATACATCTGGTCTAATTGTGTGCAAAGTTTCATTCGGATTGGTTTTCGCAGCTGACATTATTCTTCAAAAAATGAACCATATAGCCCAAATTCAGAAACCTGAAATTTGCCTACACATACGTATTTTCCAAAAAATAGAGCTAAGTTTATAGTACTAAAATCCGTTGAGAAAAGTTTCAGAAGCCATAATATATTTAACAAAAAATTAAGTTGAAAAATAGCAGATTTTGTGTCAATGTTGCTCAACGTATTTAGGAAATTTTTTTGAAAGGTTTGCCTACACATACGACTGTTTAAAAAGTTGCAGCTAACATTTCGCTATACAAAACTGTTTTAAAAAGTACCAAAAGCCATATAGAATTTTTTGGTATATCGATTTAAAGATTTTTTCCATTGAAAAATTGATTGAAATTTTAAGTTTAACAAAATTCAACGTTATGCACATCAAATGAAAGCTAATTTAATTTGAAACAACTTTTCTTCTTGAGTTAACCAATGAAAACTTGACTGAAAAATTTTATTGCCCAAATTCGGTTATTCAGAGCGCCACCTTAAGGTGGTAGTAACGAATGTGCAGTGTTTTTCAACAGGCTAGTTTTCAATAATTAATTAACTTTAGCGCATATTTTTTTACATCGTTAGAAAGCGCTACTTTTCTTCTACATTTAAACAAAGTCTTATTGTACAACTGTAAGGACGATTTGTATGGCACGTGTTAAAAGTAGACCAATTTGGCTTTTTTGAGCACTTTGCCGCTGCGGCAAAACGCAGCTTGCCGCACGCAAAACGCACTGTCTGAACAGACGCAGCGTTTTTAGTGCGGAATGCCTGCGTCTTTATTTTGCCGCAGCGTTTTAAACGCCAGACTGCAATTCGACCTGCGATTTCATTGCGTCTTGAAGCTGCAGACGGGTAGGTTTAAACAATTTTCGCTGAGCAATTTGTCATTTTTTTGAAAGAGTAAAGACGCAGCAAACTGGCATGCGAGACGCACTGATGCCGCAAACTTTGTTCAGATGGTGCGTTTCACTTGCGACACACTGCGGCTTGCGTTTTGCGTCAAAATCGCAGCGGCAAAAACGCACCGTGTGAATCGGCCTTTAGGGCTGGACACGGTTACACGGTACGAACCGTGTACACGCGTGTAACCGTGTACACGCTAAGCTTAGCGTGTACACGGTTAGGGTAGGGGTCATTATCCACGGTTACTTAGCGGTGACAGCGTGTACACGTTGACACAGTAACCGCAGATAGTGTAACCGTTTACTGCTATTTTTGCATCAAGAACCCCTATTTCATTTTTTGGATTTTCTGAGATATGACCCCCCAAAATCTGAACCCTCAGTGAGGGACGTTTTCGTACTTTTTTACGGAAACCGGGTTTTTTTTGCGCCCTGAACGTGTTTAAATGGAGTCGGCATAGGCAAAACACTTGCGCACGGTTGAAGGCTAGTTTGCATTAATCCAGCAGCCCAAACGAACATTCTTTCTTAACGGGTCCACGAAGTCGGAAAACGGATACTGTAATCGGCTTAGGGATCGACCGGATCCAAAATTCAACTACTATTCAACAACTATTCAACAACTAATTGTTCCAAGGGTCCCCCCTTTGGTTTTTTATTGAAATTTTCTCATTATTCCCAATTTTAAAAAAATTCAGACCCCCAGCTATTGTCATTTATTGATCTTCTAGTAGTCAGTGAAATTGTAGTCTAGGCTTCTCCAATCTGAAAAATAGCTGACTTCTGGGGAACGTTCAAACGCTATAACGGGGAATTCTATAATTTTTAGATATATTATCTTATTGTTTCGACATTTTGACTGCTTTGCTGACCTATTTGAATATCAAGGGCCAAGGCCGTCAAGGCCAAGGGGAAGGAATTACCCCAGCCCAGAAATGTTTCCTAATAACAACCTAAGGATTATGGCTTTGGCTTGGTTTTTATTCCCGCGTCTCCAATGAACAACATTAGGCCCAAAATATGTTTTCTTCCGTTTTTTTCTGAGGGCTGCCTCCCAACAGCCCTGCAACTTTAGGGTTTAATATTTATTATAATTCTCCTTCATCGAACCCTATCAATATTGCTACATCGGTATATACTAACGTGTGCAGTTTCGGTTTATTTATCCACTGTCTCATTTGTCGTTTCGTCTACCTTGGTGTAGTAACACGAACACAGAAGATTTCAACATCAGTATGTACTGCTAAGTTCACGTTCCCTTAGAGTGGCGAACTGCCAATTGTGCTATTGTGGAAGTATTCGACATCGACAGAGCAGTTTACAACTTTTCGTGACAAAACAGTCTTTCTGTGATTTGCTGAATCCTAGAACATAACACATAAGTCATAAATGCAAACCAAAAGGGTGTGTATATGTCAAGTTAGACGAAAATTTTTTTGAAAATTTTTTCATTTTTGAAAAAATGTGTGTGTGTGCCTCAGACTGGATCCGGATCCAGTGGATCCGGATCCGGCAGAATTTTGGATCCGGTCGATCCCTAAGCCGGTTACAGTATCCGTTTTCCGACTTCGTGGACCCGTTAAGAAAGAATGTTCGTTTGGGCTGCTGGATTAATGCAAACTAGCCTTCAACCGTGCGCAAGTGTTTTGCCGCGTATGTTACTTCATATACACATGTGAATGCATGCTATAGTGCTCAAGATACGGTTCCAGATTTTTATTAAAAAGGAGTGGCAGCTATTTGGGGGGCTAGGCTGACGGCTAGGGGAGGCAAAACTGCTAAATTTTTATTAAAAGATGGGGTGGGAAGGACGTGGCAGCCAATATATTTCCCCCTATTCTTCAGTTTGACCGCGTATTGTTCGCAATATATATTGTTTTCTCTATTCCTGCTTGTTCGCTTGCGCTAGTGTGCGGGCCTGTGGTGTGCCAGAAACTTATTACTTTGATGATGTCCTGCCACCCAATATCAAGTACTGTTATATAATTACGCATTTTAGCAGAAGTAGTTAGTCTTCACTTTTCAGGCTAATTTCGTATACCTACTTTCTAAAATGTGTGCTGAAAAAATGTACTTATAGCCGCCTACACAGTGCACGATATGAATTGCCATTTTCCAGTATATGCAACAGTTTTCTGCATCAGGATCCGATACGTGCGATAAGGCCGATCCTCGAATAGGATCCGCTACCTCATTGTGAAATTTGACAGATCTAACAACTAAAAAGTGTTGAATTAGCTTTAAAAGTGGTTACGTACATAAATGGACGTGTAAAATGCTATACTTAAGTTGAACTTTTCGCTCAGGGTCATTATAAACTTGGTAATTTTAACCGTGGTGAAGGGCGTGCTGAAGTCTTGCTAATTTTGTACAAGTGTAAAAAATATACATACATATATAAATGGCTAAGGCTGATATTTTCAGTTAACTTTTGAGATTTTTCAATGCGCGTTTCGCGTTTCAGTATTGGCTTTCGCTTTGGGTCTCAGCACTTTATTACTTGACTTGTGTTTTAGCAGTCTCTGACAGCACGGCCCCTCCGTCCACCCTCATGTCTGCCCAACTAATGCATTTGCTGAATGAAGTCAACCCATTTGACCAGACGTTCAAGAAGGCCGCTGAAGTGGGGGGATCGCCGATCACACCTCAGCCAGCTGATTTGTTAAATCCAGCGGTATGAGACTACAAGCGCTACAATAGTTTCGTAATTTAGTTTTTTATGTCTGTTGTGTATTCTTTTGCAAACTGCAAGAGTGAAAGCAGCTTGCATTGACCTGCTTAACCTGGTGTGTTTGCTATTGTGTGACTAAAAACTGCACCGCCGCGCGGTGGCTCTATCGTTGTGATCGAACAGTAAGATACACATGTGCAGAGTGCAGCTGAGGAAATCTGCGGGGGGAGCCGTCAACCAGGGCCCCGTTGCACAAAAATTTATCAGTTATCAGTTATCAAGTATCAGTTATCAACTATCAGTTATCAGTTATCAGTATAGCGTTGCACGACATTTATCAGTTATCAGTTATCAAGTATCAGTTATCAGTATCAGTGTTGCACAAGAACACTGATAACTGATAACTGATAAATTATCAGTAAACCGTAAAAAACGTAGAAATTAGCGTTAATTCGACTGTTTTCCTAAAATTTTCTTCGTCATTATATTCACTTTTTTATGAGCTTCAATTTAGAAGCATATATTTTCACATTTGAATCAATTTTTGTATCACTTATACAAAGACAATGCTGTGTGGCTGGCACACTGTATGAAACACACTGGAACACTGAAACAGTTTTCATCCATAATATGGTACCAAAGTATGACACATTAGGCAAAAAGCGGCAAAATTGCAAGAAAATTCATTAAAACATTGTTTACATACATCAAAAGTAACTGTAGTTGCTTGAAAATGCTAATAAATAAAATTTATCAGTGAACGAACACTGATAAAAAATTGGCTAAAATTATCAGTTATCAGTTATCAGTGTTTTGCTTTGTGCAACGAACACTGATAATTCACTGATAAATGGCGGAAATTTTACTGATAACTGATAACTGATAAATGATAATTATCAGTAAATTTTGTGCAACACTGATAATTGATAACTGATAACTAATAACTGATAACTGATAATTATCAGTTATCAGTAAACGCCGTGCAACGCAGTTTACTGATAATTTACTGATAACTTACTGATAATTTATCAGTTATCAGTGTTTGGTGCAACGGGGCCCTGGGGAGGGGTGCTACGCGAAATTCTCAATTTGCCTATTTAGGGGCGTGGTTAAAATCTAATCTGGGGGAGTAGACCTTTTGAGGGGGGTGTGAGGTCCCCAATCTCCCCACTACCATGCACGGGTAAGGCTCATGGCGTTATAAAACGTATACATATACTATACTTGTTTGGCCAATCGAAAGCTCTCAATAAGTAATTTGTGTATACAAAGTGTCATCGGTCTCCACCGACTTCCATCTATTTTAATTCCAGAGCTTGTCCGTGCAGTGCCGAGCGCCATCATTCGACTGTCCTGCCCCCGCTGATAACAGCACTGCTGCTAATTTTTTCGGTTCCTCCGATGACAAACGACGTAAACGCCGTCCTAGTTTAACCGTCAAACTACCGTCTGCAGCGACAGCTGGTAGTAATCTAAATACTGTAAGTTTTCATGCATAGTTTTCACAGCGATGTTCTAATACGTATATAAAGTATTATTATATAATAGCTATTTAACCAGATTAAAATTTTTAACCAGAGTTTAGTAAAATTCCTCTGGGAATCTATATTGTAATGTATTTTTAGGAAAAGAAAAACTTGGAATTAGTAAGCGATCTGCAAACTGCCGAACTAACTCGTATGATTGAAGCTTTGAAGGAAGAAACGTCTCTGTTGCATAGACCCGACACTGGAGATCTATTAAATCAACTGGCTGCGATTAGTAGTCCATTGATGCAAACGGAGAAGTTCAGTTTCAGGTATTAGTACTAGCACTTAGGCTATTATAATACTTAGCTATTTGTAACCTGTTTCGGTCATTAAACAGTAAAACGAAGACGAAATTAATTTAGCAGTTTGTTGTTTTACTCATCGCTAGTTTATTTTTAGCATCTGTTTAATTTGTTGATAAATGCTCAGCTCTTGGGCGAATTTCACAAAGGTGGTTTTATAAAACTCTCATGTGATTTTTTGCGAAAATAATTTGACGATTTGATGCAATCTGGTTTCAGCAATGCAACGGATGATGCAGTGGCTCCTACGGCAGCAGCGGCCAAAACTATTGAGCGCAAAGGTCCCTCTGCGGCTACTCTTTTGCAAGCGGATTTTGGGTTCGTCTAGAATCTTGCTTGGTAGTTAGCAGTGAGTGATCGAGACTTTTCTAACTGTTGAAATACAAATAAACATTTTTTTGGCAATTAATGAATCAACTTTTGATTTTGTATTATTTGATTTTTTGTGAAGATGTCACATAATTTTTTTCTCATTTTTATTCATTTCATGCAGCAAGTTGAATGATGTACAATTATTAGTGTGAGAAATTGGATGTCAGTAAGGGCCATCGTGAAATATTATAAATCTTGCTATTATTTTTAGTGCCAATCGTAAATTAAACGTCACGCTGAAAATTGGCGACAATGAGATTAAAATACCACTTCAGTTGTGTTTTTCTCCGGAGATTGCGAATTTGTCTGCCAAAAATAAGTAAGTTTAGTTGTTCTATTGCTTTCGCGAATTCGATTTTGAAATAAGTTTATTTTGCTACTTGTCGGTAGAGTTTAAGTTTCTACGTTATTCCACTAAATTCTTTTGGTAGACTGGCGACTACTTTTCACATGTTTAAGTTTCGCTCACCTTAATAAAATGAAACTTACGGAAGCGTTTTACAGTTCAAAGCTGTTGCTGTTTCATCGACTTTAATTTCTTTCCGTTTAAGCAATTTGGCGATAAAAGCCTTCAGTTTGAACAATTTGGTGATAATAACCTTTATTTAAATTTAGTTGAAATTTCTCTTTATAATATACATCTATACCCTGGAATAAGTGTCATAATATACATCTATACCCCGGAATAAGTGTATCATTCGGCAAACCGCACAATTCGAATTATAAATTGTGATGTTTTATGAAGTATTAACATGTGCGAGCGAATGTGTACTTTCTCTTTTTTTCAGTGTTGTTTCTGACACGGCGTCAACTGCAGCAGATGCATTAGTAGAACACTCCACAGACAGACCGAGCACCGTGGATCAGCTAGAACTAATGTCTGTGACCACCACTAAAGAAAGTCCAAAGGAAACCAAGGAAACCATCACTGTGAAACCCTCCTGTTCCTTTACGACACAGGAACAAAATAAGTATGTTTTTTGTAGCCTTTGGGCCTTTTGTAGCTCAGTTTTTTTCGTTATTGGAGAATGGCAATGATGATGCAGAAATTTTAAACGTGAAAACTAGGCATGGGCACGGTTATCAGTTAACCGGTTAACCGAAAATCTGTATATCGGTTAACCGGTTAACCGTTTCAAAAGCGTTAAAGCAGCTGTTATGTACGTCTATTTTAGCATCTACGTTTAATCAGGGTTGGCGCGACAGCGCCCAACCCTAGAATAGGAAAATTTAGCACTATTGCGGATTTTGAGAATTTGAACTTTTTGTAGCTCAAAATATAGAAGAGCTTTTTACACGAAATTTTGTGAGTGTGCACCCCTTGGCAATACCTAAGTGCTGGCAAAATTTCAGCCGGATCGGTCAAGAATTCTCTGAGATTCCCCCGGGGACCCCCCACAATTCACGGACTTTCGCTCTTTTTTTCCAGAACTTTTCTCGACGGTAGTTCATCCGAGCGACACCTTTTTTTGGTTTTTCACATTTCGTATAGCCTGCAATAGACACGGAAAAAATGGTTTTGCTCGGGTGTTTCCGTGAGAGGCTGTGCTGGGAGGGGGGAAACCCCTTTTTTGGGGTCCAAAAAATGACTAAGTACGAAAAAGTTTAGCACACTTTTTAAGAAGTTGCGCAAAACGGCCAGTCATGATCTTTTGCATGTGAGGTGGTACAGTAGTGGAATAGAAACTAACATGGGCTTTTTTTGAATTTCGGTCTATAAGCCCCAGGGCTTGCCCATACCCCCCGCCACGTGTATTACGGGGGTAGGTTCGCTACGGGCAGTGGAGCAACCATGGTTATAGCTGGAGGTATATCGTTTTGTATACGAATATAAACCCATATGCTGTGCATTCACTGGTATTATCACTTTCTTGCTCAGATGTTGAATAGTCCCCTAGACGGTACCCCCCTGTTGGCTGTATGTCATGTATGCGCGTACGTAACTTTACAGTAGAATAATTAAGTTTGCTGTTTGTTTTTCATGATAGTTGGGTTGCCGACCAGTTGCGAAGCAAAGGCAACCCTTTTGTATCTGAAATGTCTGTTATTATTAATATTATTATTATTAATCCTTTGGCTTCTTATGTTGCCACTTTTTCGTGTAAAATACTTTATGGATGTTGACGAAACTTTGGTGGAAGGGTCCCCCCCTTGAGTACTTGCACCCCCCAACTTGGTGAGCCTGCGACCCCTCGGGGGGCCGGGTCACGTGACCCTCAAAATGAGGGGGTCCTCAGGGGTCAAATTTTCGAAATTGAGATTTTGATGTTTCTAGGGGTAATTTAGGCCCCTGAACACGAATCTGGGGTTAGTTTTTACGTAGGACCCTCCTGGACCCCCCTATGAGCCCCTTAGGGTATCCACCCTAGGGGGTCCAAGGGGTCCTCAGGGGTCAAATTTTCGAAATTGAGATTTTGATGTTTCTAGGGGTAATTTAGGCCCCTGAACACGAATCTGAGGTTAGATTTTACGTAGGACCCTACTGGACCCCCCTATGACCCCCTTAGGGTACCCCCCCCCTAGGGGGTCCTCGGGGGTCAAATTTTCGAATTTGAGATTTTGGTGTTTTTAGGGGTAATTTGGAGCCCTGAACACGAATCTGGAGTCAATTTTTGTCTAGGATCTTCCTGGGTACCCCTATGATCCGCTCAGGGTACCCCCCTCCTAGGGGGTCCTAACGGGTCAAATTTTCGAAATTGAGATTTTGGTGTTTTTAAGGGTAATTTGGGCCCCTGAACACGAATCCAAGGTTTATTTTTGCCTAGATCCTCCCTGGACCCCCATACGGCCGGCTCAGGGTACCCCTCCTCCCTAGGGGGCCCTCAGGGGTCAAATTTTCGAAATTGAGATTTTTATGTTTTTAAGGGTAATTTGCGCCCATGAACACGATTCCAAGGTTCATTTTTGCCTAGGACCTTCCTGGACCCCCTAGGACCCACTCAGGGTACCCCCCTTCTAAGGGTTCAAATTTTCGAAATTGAAATTTTGGGGTTTTTGTGGGTAATTTGGGTCCCTGAACATAAATATCAGGTTTTCTACCGAAAATAGACGATCTTTTGCCTATAATGGACGGTCCTCTGCCTAGAATGGAGAGTCCTCTGACTAGAATAGAGGGTCCTCTGACTAGAATAGAGGGTTCTCCGCCTAGAATAGAGGGTCTTCCGCTTAGACTACAGGGTTCTTTACCGAGAATGGATGATTTTCTGCTTCGAACACTAAGTTCTCTGCCTTGAGAGGGTTTTCTGCTAGAAATAGAGGGTCCTCTTCCTCTACCTAGAATAGAGGGTCCTCTTCTTAGAATAGAGGGTCCTCTACCTAGAATAGAGGGTCGTCTGCCTAGAATAGAGTGTCCTCTGCGTAGAATAGAGGGTCTTCTGCCTAGAATAGAGGGTTCCTTACCGGTCGGCAACCCGTTGTGGCCTACTGGCGATTTTTCAAGTTTTTTTGTGTAATATGGATTGTGAACTTGCGAACATATCATATTAATACCCATTACCCCACCGATTGACCCCTCATTGTGTTCCCAAAGGGGACTCGGGACCCTTTTCCACTTTTGGGGTCAAAATTTTTTTTCCGAATTTATTCTCAAAAATTTGTCTCTAGGGGTAGTTTGGTGTCCTGAACACGAACCTGGGATGTATTTTTGCCTATACCCACTCTGGACACCTATGGCCCCCATGGTGCCACCTAAGGGGGTCAAAATGGGTCAATTTTTTCGAATTTGAAATTTTGATCGTCCATTGGGGTAATTTGACCCCGTGAACACGAATCCGAGGTTCATTTTTGTCTGTGACTCTCGTAAACTCTCCTACGACCCCTTCCTAGGATACCCCCCCCCCACAACGGATCCAAGGGGACAAGTTTTGAAAATTCGGATTTTGATGTTCATAGGTGTAATTTGACTCCCTGAACACGAATCTGAGGTCTAATTTTGTCTATGACGCTCGTTGACTCCCCTACCACCTCCCTCAGGGTACCCCCCCCCGACAGGTATCCAAGGGGTAAATTTTTCAAAACTTGAATTTTGATGTCCCTGACTACGAATCCGTGGTTTGTTTTTGTCTACAACCTCCCTGGATCCCAACACCCCCCGAACGGGAATCCAAGGGGTGAAATTTTACATAGGTATATATACATGTATATTGTATATACATGTACACACACATGTACACTTACGTACATACTACATTGGTCCGCTTCAGGCAGTGAAGCCGTCATAGCTATATGTAGTGATAGCTATGCTCTGTGCTTCGTTTCCACTACAGCGGAAAAAGAGAGTGGACTAGTAAGGAAAAATGCCCTTGTCGGGCGGCTCCTTGGGTAGAATAGGTTACTGTCTAAAGTGGAAAAATACTTAGGCTGAGCTTGTAAATGCATTGGTACAAGACTTTATTAACGAGAATAGGCAATTCGTGTGAGCTCGTCAAAGTAGGTGGACTAGGTATACCTGTTGAGAATAGGAATATGATCTTCGTAGGGCAGACACTGTTTTCCGCACCCTATTCGCGCGAACTTACAGCCCGTTCTGGGTTTGTTTCAACTGTATTTTCTTATTATTATTATTGTTGTAAAGTACATATGTATGCTTGATAAAAAGGTTCTGTGAGATAACACTGATCGTTTGATCGAAATATATGTATATGTAACTTAGTAAGCATCTTACTTCATTCGATCATATTTAAATTATGCATATTGTGTTAGATGTGTGTAAGCTACAGTAGGAGCAAATCCATAATCTGAGAGTCCATAATCTAAAAACAAGAGCTAACAAGAAACTGCTACCTAAATTGACCCATTTATGGCGTGCAAAATATATTGGTGCGAGGTAGGGTTTTCAGCGTCCTTATCAGCCGAGAACCTTAGCAATCCCTGACCGATTGTGTGCACATCCCCGAATTATTTCAGCCGTTCAGCCAACAGTCGACATTTCAGCTAAAATTATTATGAGTGCCCGCTCTAACGTTTTTGCCATTTGCCAATGTTGAGTTAGTGTAAAAAAGCCTCTATGTTACATGAGCACATGATATAATTTAGCTGAAGGTCGCGCGAATAGGGTGCGGAAAACAGTGTCTGCCCTACGAAGATCATGTGATCAGATCATCATCATCACAGTGAATTTTAAATTTTTACACATTTTTACCCTTTTGTTTTTATTGCCTCGTTGAAAAAAAATTTCCGATATATCTCCAATTGATCAAATCTGGCCTAAAAATAAAAAAGTTTCCCAATTTTTTCCTGGGGGGCTGCCGCCCCCAAACCCCTGCGACTTGTGGCTACGTGGTCTTCCATTTTTAAATTTTATTTTTAAATTTCCATTTCTATGTGAATATTGAACAAATGCATTTCAACCCATTAACAAAAATCAAAAAAATCATTCTACCCGCTTAAAGGTAGAGTTGGAAATTTTTTCAGAAAAAAATTTTAAAGCCCCAAAATCGTAATTCTGGACAGCCAGTGCCTTAATAAAGTGATTTTTACCGAACACACGGGCTTAGATAGCATTATAACCGCTCTGCGCACTTTTTTTTCACAATGACGCAAAAAAAATTGGGCATGTGTGTCAGACGACGCAAACTTGTTGACGAAAAAAACACTGGTACTGTTTTCGTTTCAGGGCTGCGGCTAGCCGGTATAGGAAAAGAAGAAAGGCTGCTATTGAAGATATGCAGAAGCGGATCAAAGAATTAGAAGAGCAAAACACAAGACTCCAGGTATAGTCAGAGTTCAGTTCAATCAAATTGATTTGATAGATATGCCATTGGCTAAATTTATTAAATCGAAAAGTGTACGTACTGCAATTTTATAGTTTTCTTATTTTATGATTAGATCCTATCCCTCCCTATCCCTCCCAATCCCTCACTATCCCTCAAAATCCCTCCCAATCCTTCCCTATCCCTCCCAATCCCTCCCAATTCTTCCCTATCCCTCCCAGTGCCTCCCAATCCCTCCCTATCCCTCAAAATCCCTCCCTATCCCACAAAATCCCTCCTTATCCCTCCCAATCCCTACCTAATCATCCCTATCCCTCCCAATCCCTTCCTATCACTTTGATATCCCTTCCTATCACGGCAGCTTTTAAAGCCGACTGTGAATCAGCCTTCGTCTACCAAGTTCAGCATTAACTTACAAAATATCTTGTTGATTTCAGGAGCAAGTGTACAATTTGAATGAAAGCTTAAGCTTGGTTTTGGCGGAAGTGACTAAGCACAGAACACCAACCGACGGCTGTTCACGTAAGTTGTTTGGCTTTTAGAGTAGAAAGAGAGAGAGAGGCTTTTTACGCGTGCTTTGTAAGTTTACAACGACAATGACCTTGCTTTAGACATATTGTTGGAACTTGAAAAATCTGTCACTACCTTAAAATTTGAAAGCTATAGCTTGTTTTGGCAGTTTCACTAACCGTGACTCATGTTGTAATGGCTGTAGCCTTCAAGGTGAAATTTTAGATAATTATTAAAGCACTTATTTGTTTCTTCATGTAAGAGCAATTAGTCAGTTTTGCTACTTCACAGGCTGCCTATTTTTATGATCCGCCAGTGTTCTTGTTAAGTTATGCATTAGTGTTCGTCATTTGTGAAAGCTGTATATATTTCAATGTAGTTTTGAGTGATGTTTTATTTTTGGCGCGACAGCGCCAAACCTATAATACGACGCGATGTAATGTTTCCAAAAACGTAGGACTTGAACTACTGTTTTTTGCAAAAATCATGTCTATTTTCCGGTTATTAATGCAAAATTATTACGGACCAAATTCTGTAGTCTTTCCATAGATTAGTCTCCGATTCTCTATTTTCCCGTTCCGCGCCCTCTCCATTGTTAAACCATTACGTAGCTTTACTTACGGCAAGGCTCATCACACAAACATATAAATTTAAAAATTTTATGCTACGCGGAAAAGCCTAAACCTAGTCCAAACTAAGCTTGATACCAACTCTGGACTAAGCCTAAGCAGCTGATATTTAAGTGTTTTGAAAACTTACACGCACACTCACATGTGTTGAGCCTTGTCAGAAGGAGAGCAAAGTTTAAACTCCTAGCCACGTTTAATACCAATTCTTTTCCATTCCTTTGCCTTGTAGTATCCACTGAATATCGCAGCACCAGCGGACCGTCAATTTTGCCCGCCCTGGCCTCCTCAACCGTTGGTGATCAGCAACTGTCAGTTAATCCAATGCTGCTGCCCAATATTCAGCCTCCCCTGGCCAAGCGGTCGCGATTTATTGTGGCCAATCGGACCGCCAGTGGCACCCCCCAGTCCAGTGGCTATCCATCCTACGTTATTTTGAAATCAGCTGGTCACCATAATCAGAATATCAGATCTATACTGCCGCCTGTCACCTCCCGACCCCCGCCTGTAAATTTAATCGCCCTGCCCCCTCCCACTGCTACGATACAAAGCAATTTGGCGGTCACTAATACCAGTAGTACTGTTGTGGCTAATAATGCTGCCACTGCTGCTTCAATTGTGAATGGAAATCAACAAGTTGTACAGCCTGTGGTGGTCAGAAGAGTTGCATTGAGTAATCATATGAATCAGTGTCAGTAACTCAATGGCTAGGATTCATTAAACGGGTTTTATCGCAGTCGAACTTTGCTTTTTAGGTCATATCAGTTTAAGCTAGAAGACATAAAATACTAGCTTCGAGTGTCTCATTAATTCTTAGTAGATAAATAGTGAGGCGCTTTCGTGCTCGCGCATTGAAAAGTTCGATTACTTCATTGACCATGAAATAGTTACCCCTTAAGCCCGGTTCATACTCGTCCTTGTCCTTGTCCCATTGGTTTTGTCCTTAAGCAATTCCAAGAGAACTACCTGGCTAAATAAGCCAACTTTTTGCATACAGATGGCTGAGGTCATTTTCAGACCGTTTACAAAAACTATTGAATGGCAACATTATGGCAAATAAGATTTTAACTGAGCTGTGATGATGTCTGTGTGTAATCTTGTGGTAAGATTTTGACTTATTATATCATTATGTAAGACAGTGTGCTATGTTTATTTTGAACTAATAAAGCTTTATTATCAATCAGAGTTTTGGCTTTAAATGGTCTGGGTTACATTGTTGTTGTTTGTGTGCTGATGAAATGGGTAATTAATTGAAAGGTACATAATATTTCTCTAAAGGCCTATTCACACGAGGGCGCATCAGCGGGCGCATGAGCGGGCGCATTCTATTTTCACACTGCCTGCTGCATTACTTCACACAATGCAGTATGCAAGTGTGCGTGTGCGCCCGCTCATGCGCCATGGCGCACGCCATGGAGCAAAATGCGCCCGCGTGTGTATAGGCCTTAAGATACTTTATAGGAAGGTTAAATTGCTTTCTTTGTGATAGAAACCATTTTCTTATCTACTGAAAATTCAAAATCTTATTAAAATTGTTAATCTTGTTTTTGTTTGCGAAATTGTTCGATCCGGTTATGTATTGATACTGTTCGACACGTAATTCATTTATTTTTCAAAATACAACAAAACAATACGCCCGCCTGTCTGAGAAGACAAGGTCACATTCCCATGTATCACGACTTTTACTAGCCCCCGAAGATAGAGATAGCGGCTAGCTTGTATTTCACCCCTCGTTACCTTGACAGACTAGTTTTGCACCTTTATACCTCCCTCACATAAAATTAGCGGCAAGACTTTATTTTCACCCCTCGTTATCCTGATGGACTATCTTTGAATCTGTTTACACCCCCTCAGAAAGAGTTAGCGGCACCTTCATTTACACCCCTTAAGATCTAGACAGGCGTGGGGGGTTTGGGTTCCAGAAGGCATCCTCACCCCCCAGACAGATGCTTCACCCCTCCCCTCGCGCCCTGCTGCTGACTGCAAAGGGCCTGTGTACGCCTGTCGTACGTGTGGTAAAGTACTTATAAAAAACATGTCTAATACATCTATAGGTACTCTTGGTTACTTTAAAATTCAACGAATCACCCGGCGACCCGACCGAGGCTGTCTACTTGGCTACTAATCTGCCAGCCCACGCTGTCAATCGGCTATTAGCGCTATAGCCGCGTTTTGACAAGGAATAGCCGGGCTATAGCTCGGCTATAGCCATTTCACAGAATTGATGAGTCCGCGCTGTCAATCGGCTATTAGCGCTATAGCCGTGTTTTGACTAGGAATAGCCGGTATAGCCGGGCTATTGCTCGGCTATAGCCATTTCACAGAATTGATGAGCCCGCGCTGTCAATCGGCTATTAGCGCTATAGCCGTGTTTTGACTAGGAATAGCCGGGCTATAGCTCGGCTATAGCCATTTCACAGAGCTGATGAGCCCGCGCTATGAATCGGCTATTAGCGCTATTGCCGTGTTTTCACTAGAAATAGCCGGTATAGCCCGGCTATAGCTCGGCTATAGCGATTTCACAGAATTAATGAGCCCGCCCTGGCAATCGGCTATTAGCGCTATGGCCGCGTTTTGACTAGAAATAGCCGTTATAGCCGGGCTATAGCCGTTTCACAGAATTGATGAGCCCGCGCTGTCAATCGGCTATTAGCGCTATAGCCGTGTTTTGACTAGGAATAGCCGGTATTGCCGGCTTAGAACGGTGTTCCAGCATGAAAGCTACAGATTGAAAAAAGTTGTGTGGCCTGGTCAGAATCGAACTGCCAACCAATCGGTTACCAGTTCAACTGCTGTCCTATTGAGCTACAGGCCACCTGAAAGCCTATCAATAAACTATCTATATAAGTAGATCAATTACACAGTTCAGTGTCATGCTAACAGAGTTACAGGTGACGTCAGAACATGGTCACTATGTGTTAAAGAATTATTTTTTGCCACGGGGTGTCCCCCCCTTTTTCTATAATTCAATTATTGCTCAATATACCTACATTTTTACTGTGCCCCATTGGAGCAAGTTTTCGTCGTTCGTTCAAAACCTGCAGTTATTGCCAATATTCTAGATGACTTGGTGGCTTAGCGACAGAGTGTACGCTTGATAACCGTAAGGTTGGTGGTTCGATTCCACTACAAAGTCATCTTAATTTTGTATTTTTCATTTTTCGTTTTGGATGTTGGAAAAATCGCCAATGCTGGCAGCAGCTACAGCCGGCTATTTCAGACCAAACAGTGTATTTGTAACGGCTATTGGCGGCTATAGCCGAATCGCCACTTCTAGGGGGTCTCTAGTCTCTACTTGATTTCAAAAATAGCCATAGTCTGGCTATAGCCACGTTTCTTCAGTCAAAACTTGGCCATGTAAATATCGACAAAATAGCCACGGCGAGCTATAGCCGGCCATTTTAAACAAAACAGTGTATTCGAAACGGCTATTGGCGGCTATAGCCGCCACTTCTGGGGGGTCCCTACTTGATTTCAAAAATAGCCATAGTCTGGCTATAGCCACGTTTCTTCAGTCAAAACTTGGCCATTTGAAAATCGCCAAAATAGCCGCGGCGAGCTATATCTGTGGCGAATCAGCACAAGTGGAAAAATAGCCACTGCTTGCAGCAGCTATAGCCGGCTATTTCAGACAAAACACAGTATTTGAAACGGCTTTTGGCGGCTATAGCCGAATCGCCACTTCTGGGGGTTCCCTACTTCATTTCAAAAATAGCCATAGGCTGGCAATAGCCACGTTTCTTCAGTCAAAACTTGGCCATTTGAAAATCGCCAAAATAGCCGCGGCGAGCTATAGCCGCGGCGAAACAGTCTAATCGGCAATATGTGCTAAAAATCGCCACAGCTATTGCCGGCTATTTTAGACAAATCCGTGCATAATAATTGGCTATAGCCGAATCGCCGTTTCTCCGAGGCATCTAAAAACCGTGATACATGGGAAACTTACCGAAGACAATTTCCGCATCGGTATTCGAGTCGAGTAGGTTGGACTTAAAAGTAAGAAATACCAGGGCCCGATTTATCGAAACATCAAATGTTCGTCGTTGAAAATGTTCGTCGTTGAAAATGCAAATGTTCGTCGTTGAAAAACAAATGTTCGTCGTTGAAATTGTTCGTAGTTGAAAAATTTTTCAACGACGAGCTTTGGTTTTTTAGAACATTATTATGTTCTAAAAGACAAAAGCTCGTCGTTGAAAAAATTTTCAACGACGAACATTTCAACGGAGCTCAAGACATCCGTTGAAATGTTCGCCGTTGAAAATTTTTCAACGACGAACATTTGTTTTTCAACGACGAAGATTTGTTTTTCAGCGCCGAAGATTTGTTTTTCAACGACGAACATTTGTTTTTCAACGACGAACATTTGTTTTTCAACGACGAACATTTGTTTTTCAACGACGAACATTTTCAACGACGAACATTTGTTTTTCAACGACGAACAGTTGTTTTTCAACGACGAGCATTTGTCCTACAATTACGTGTTATGTTCGTAGTTGAAAATGTTTCGATCAATCCAAGATTTTCAACGACGCATTTTCAACGACGAACATTTTCAACGACGAACATTTTGCTTCGATAAATCGGGCCCAGGAGATGGACGCAGGGGCCAACGACTCGCCAGGTTTCGTTTATCCTCGTAAGGGAACTGTGTATAAGGCGTTCTTAGTGCTCCAGGGTCAGAGTTTGGTGAAATATTGGCGCCATCACTCAGTCATGTACCTCACCCTAGAGTATCAACACTGCAAACGAGCGCTTGAATGCTAGAAATAAACTGCATTCTCCGCTGTTTCTGGTTCACAACCAGCTGACTGCCGGAGTCGCAATCGAATTTCATAGTGTGGTTATATATAAATAAAATACTATTTTTGCTGTTAAAAAAAGTCAAATTTGCACATTGCGTAAATAACCACAGGTTTCGTTATGTAGGATAAAAATTGCCGCTTAACACAAAGATACCTATACAATTCCAAAAAAACATTTCCAGGATCTGTTGACGCCAAAATATACTAACCAGTCAAGTTTTATAGCCTTAGAATTATTGGTGGTGCACCTGCACCATGTAGTGTGTCATCATAATACTCTGGGCATGAAAGTGTTAAAGCAAGTCTATGACACCGAGAATGTTTTTTTTCTTGATTTCCCTCTTCCTTGACAGAATACATTTCAAAATTAAAACGGCTAAATTTTAATATATAACGTACAGTAATTTAGTTGTAACTAGCCACACTACATATGCACGAGTACGAGAGCGTGATCTAATTGCTGGCTGCTGCTGCAAGTATGAATCAAATCAACTCCAACTGGGAAAGTTTTAAATATAATTCCAAGTTTCCAGTTGTTTCAACCAAATTCTATTTAGCTTTAGTGAATCATGAGCAACGTGACTTTGAACATCAGTGCAGCGTCGACCATCGTGAAGAACAATCGACTTCTGCTGGGCAGCGTAGTCAGGCTCACCCAGATAGGCCTCGACGCTCATCCCTGCGCCAGGATCAGGGTCAGACGCAACAGCTTCGATCCCTATCTCAAAATGTACTGGCCCTCGCCTGAGGTGCGTTACCACGAGTTTTTATCCATTCGTGGTTTAGCGGATTAAATTTTTTGAACTTGTAATGGTTGAAGTAGGCCCTGCAGATGAGTAGTGAGTACAGCGCAGCGGTCGTTATTGTTTCATGAATGAAAACTATATGGGTGGTATTCACAAAGCGCGTTTAAACGCAGTCTAAGTTAGACTGCGTTTAAACGCAGTCTAAAACGTTGGTCTAAAGCCTGTTTCACACGATGGGGAAAACGCGTGGGGTGCCCCTTGGGGCACCCCATGGGGTGCCACATGATGCCCCTCGGGGTGGGGCACCATGTGGCATCGTGTGACACCCCATGGGGTGCCCCGAGGGGCACCATGTGGCATCGTGTGACACCCCATGGGGTGCCCCGAGGGGCACCATGTGGCATCGTGTGACACCCCATGGGGTTCCCCGAGGGGCACCATGTGGCACCATGTGGCATCGTGTGCCCCACGTGGGGAAAATCAGTATCGCTCGCCGTGCGTTTTTCCATGTGGCACCACATGCGACAGCCAATTAGTGAGCACTGTTGATGATCACGTGACTTTATACAAATGCTTAAAGGACAATTTTAGGGCTTAAACTCAATCATTTGAGTTAATTCTTTCACATTTGGTTAGTCTATTACGGCTTTTACGAATACGTAGCTCATGAATTATATTTAAGTAAGCCACAAAATTTAAATAATTTTTATACATTCTTACACGTAATTTATGCCCAAGGCACATATATCATATGTCAAACTCAAAATTCAATGTAATACCTTCGTAAATACTTAGTATTTTGACCGTTTACGCGCCTAAAAATTCAAAATCCCGCGCGTTTATGCCCCATCGTGTGAATACGTTACCCTAGGGGAATCCCCGGGGGACACCACACGGTGCCACATGGTGCCCCTCGGGGCACCCCATGGGGTGTCACACGATGCCACATGGTACCCCGCGGGGCACCTTATGGGGTGTCACACGATGCCACATGATGCCCCACGGGGCACCCCTTGGGGTGTCACATGGGGTGCCCCACGTGGGGATTCCCCACGTTTTTCCCCATCGTGTGAAACAGGCTTAAGATAATCATGATTCACGAAATTTGTGTGTATTTTCATTACGATTGTTCTATATCGTTCTATCACTTTATTCTATTGCAATGGTAAAGACGCTTAGAACATTTCGTAACGAGCGTTTAGCTAAACGCTCGTTTAAACGCAGTCTAAGTCTGATTCACAGACCCCGTTTAGACCTTGTTTAACTAAACGCTCGCTTAACTCTGAAAATAGTTTTTTTACATAAGCAAATCGTTTTTGTGTGTAAGTACTTGCCCATTAAGTTGTTAAATGTTGCATTTAGGTAATTTTACTTAATTTTTTACACAAATTAAAACATTTGGACTTTTAAAAAAAAGTGCTAATGTTTAGTCACCGGTTCTGAAAATTACTGAAATAGACCTTAAAGCACTAGGTATTTTAAGCATTATGTAAGCTGTTAAAATTACCGTAGCATCATTTACGACCTCATTTACGAAACGTGACAAAATCTAGCTTTATCTAACTTTTGCATAGCTTAAACCATGCCTGGGTCCAACTGGTGAATTTATGAGACAGTTTTTACCGTTTAAAACAATTTAGCCAGATTAACATGGTTTTCTAGAATTGCATAAAATACGTCCGAAACATCAATGATAAGTTAGAAATAGCCAAGTAAAGTACTGGTGGCTCTTCAAATGTTTTTAGAATGTCGGTTAACGAAGATAATTAACTTAAACATAGCTTGGACGGCCGTATAGGCAGGTCTAAGTTTCTATTAGAAAATCAGGCTGATTTAGACTGCGTTTAAGTTAAACAGCCATTGTGAATCATGTTTTAGAAAAACGCGCTCTATATTTGAAAATTTGTATGCAGAATTCGTTATGATCACGCGATTTTTTGCACGCTTATTTAGGGAGACTGCGTTTAAACGCAGTCTAAAGCCCATTTCACACGATGCAATTTTATGTTGCATGAAACATCGCATGCGATGTTGCATGCGATATCGCATGCGATATTGCATGCGATGTTGCATGCAACATCGCATGCGGTGTTGCATGTGAAATTGCATGAAACATCCATTTCACACTATGCAACATGCTGTGCCACATGCCTGCTACAAATATTCTAAATCACAATAACATTTGCATGTAATAACATCAAATTAATAATAATATCAGTTGTAATAACTTAGTTGTCATCAAATAATGTTGTTACATTACATATTAATTAAACTGCTAATTAAGGCCTGTATATTAAAAAAATTAACAGTTATTAATAACTTAAACTATATAGTTAATAATTTGATTACGTTGAATAATATTTTAAAACTTCAAATTACTACGTTAATATTATTGGACTAAAGCTACTCATAAAATTAACTGCTAGATGTGTAAGGTGGGGCTTATTTTATACTTTAATTGACACATCACATTCGAACGTCAAATCAAAGCTATGTTGCATAGCATGCTGCATGAAAAATCGCACAGAAAATGATTATGCTGCACGGCATGCTGCATGAAATTTCTCATTAGAAATTTTACGTGCTACGTCGCATGCAACATTGCATGCGATGTTGCATGCGATATCGCATGCGATGTTGCATGCGATGTTGCATGCAATATCGCATGCGATGTTGCATGCAATATCGCATGCGATGCTGCATGCGATATCGCATGCAACATCGCATGCAATGTGGCATGAAAAATTGCATCGTGTGAAATGGGCTTAAGACTTAGACCGAGTCTAAGTTAAACAGGCTTTGTGAATCCCACCCTATGAATCAACATATTGTCAGCTGCAGATAGAAAACAAAGCGAAGGGACGACAAGAAATGAACGGAAGTCAGATCATATTAAAATAAATCAAAGCATAAGCATAAAGTATGTAGTGTATAAATTGTTAAACATGGTGTTATTTTAAATTTTACACGCTAAATCCGGTAGAATTTCAAATTTTATACTTAAATTTGTTAGAATAAGATAAGAATTTGAAACGATGTGTTTGAAACGCATTTTTGTATATAATTTGCTCTTAGCAGGTAAGGTACCGCACAAACTGTCGAGACTGCAATATATACGTTTGTGTCAGTTAAAAAGCATGTATGGGCTTAAATTCACAAATCCTGTGAATCCCACAACCACCTATCTGTTTTTGTTTCACCTGAAACTCAGTTATACGTATTAAGTTTGGTATTTTTCAGTCAGACTGCAGTTCGATCAAACAAATTTCCTTTGCTCCTGTGAACCGGCTCTAACTCTTAATCTTATACTTTTTCGTAAATCGTGTTTTTTAGGATTTCTGGGCGCACGACCAAACGTCAGAATGTAAATTGGGAGATCTTGTTCTGATTCGAGAACGTGCGGAGCCCTTGGGAATGAAGATAACGCATGATATCGAAAAAATAGTGCAGAAACACGGACATATTGTAAACCCGATCACCAAGAAACGAGTGCTCAGAGACGAATATTTTGACAGAGCTGAATACAGGCATCAGCTTATACGTGAACTATTGCAGAAGCAAAAAAGCCAAGAGTAAAAATGTTACTTTGTAGAACACCCATATTTGTATTTTGCTACATATTGTTAACTTTTTTAATTTTGTCGAATACCGTATACATCGCAGCAAGAGTATACATAATAGCGTCTCACTCTATATAGAAGAAGAGTAAGACACTCTCCAGCCTGCCTGGGTTCTAGCACAGGTAGATGCGCTGGTCGTTTTCAGGCTACATGTTGACATTCTATGCAACATGTGACTGGCCAATCAGCGTGTAGATTCCCTGCGTAACACACTTTAGTATATAATCGCTGATGCGTTGATAAGCATTAAGATAGGGATAAAAGCTTAATAACTCATTATTTATTCATAGTCTGCTTGCAAAAACATTAAAAAAGGTTTGTAAATACCTCTAGGGATATTTTGGCAAACTTTCAGCGAAATTGAATGAGAAACTTTTGAGATATAAACTTTACTGAATTTCTTCAAAGTTTCTCAATCTAGAGTTCGCAATCGGGTCGGGTCGGGTCGGGTCGGGTTGGGCCTGTACGGGTCGGGTCGGGTTGAGATTTTCCGACCCGCGGGTTAAGCGGGTCAGTTCGGGTCAAAAATCTTGGGTGAAAATCCTAAATTTTTACGTTGAAATTTGCCGGTTTGACCATTTTCTCAGGCTTATGGACTCGGGGTAGAATGACTACTGGACGGAAGATTCACAGAACGTATCACCTACATATCACGAAAAACTAATAACAAAAACCTCACAAGAAAATTTTGTGTTTAAGAGTTTTTATAGCAGCTAAACGAGAAATCGGGTTGGTTCGGGTCGGGTCGAGTCGGGTCGGGTTGGAATCTATCTCGGGTCGGGTCGGGTCGGGTCGAAAAACTTCGACCTGTTGCGAACTCTATCTCAATCAATTTCGCTGAAAGTTTGCCAAAATATCCGCAAAGGTATTTGCAAACCTTTTTTAATGTTTTTACAAGCAGACTATGAATAAATAATGAGTTATTAACCTTTATCCCTATCCCGTTTTATGATTGGAGCACGTGCACAGGCGTCTGCCAATCAGAGAATAGAAGCTCGCTTCTGATTGGCCAGTCACATGTTGCATAGAATGTCAACATGTAGCCTGAAAACGACCAGCGCATCTGCCTGTGCTAGAACACAGGCAGGCTGGAGAGTGTCTCACTCTTCTTCTATATAGAGTGAGACGCTATTATGTACTCTTGATCGCAGTAACCTGGAACGTTTTTGCTCGAATGCTCAATTAGTGCGCTTTTTTCCAACTTTTTCCCAGTTCGCATTCTCAAAAAGTTAGGTGTGTCGACTATGGTTTTCAATATAGACCAAAGCTCTGTAAGCTTTGGCTCTCGATAGCATATTAAGTTTTGCCTACTAAAGGAGAGCTTATCGTTGGTGTGTAGCTTATCGTTGGTTAACTGAATTCTAATTAGTCACTTAATTTTTTAACCGTGTATTTGTGTGTCGTTTTGATGTGCTGCTGTATAATAATAATTGTCATTGACGCTTCTCTGGTCAATAAATTTATACTCTGTAAAGTTTACTGGACGACTACAGTTCTTGCAATCAATAGCCAGTCGGAAACTGATGCAGATTCATAACATACGATTTTTCATTTTATAATATATATAATGTTCATTCCGTCATCAAAAATGCATGATCCGTAAAAACTGCTACTAAAGTTGTGTCGGGTCCATACTTCTGTACGGACCGACATTGTGATATTTCACATTGTATGTGAAGTAGGATGGTCGCCAAGATCAAGGCTCGAGTTATCTGGGCCCGATTTATCGAAACATCAAATGTTCGTCGTTGAAAAAGCAAATGTTCGTCGTTGAAAAACAAATGTTCGTCGTTGAAAAACAAATGTTCGTCGTTGAAAGTTCGTCGTTGAAATTGTTCGTCGTTGAAAAATTTTTCAACAACGAGCTTTGGTTTTTCAGAACATTATTATGTTCTACATAAAAGACAAAAGCTCGTCGTTGAAAAAATTTTCAACGACGAACATTTGAACGGAGCTCAAGACAGCCGTTGAAATGTTCGCCGTTGAAAATTTTTCAACGACGAACATTTGTTTTTCAACGACGAACATTTTCAACGACGAACATTTGCTTTTTCAACGACGAACATTTGTTTTTCAACGACGAACATTTGTTTTTCAACGACGAACATTTGTCCTATAATTACGTGTTATGTTCGCCGTTGAAAATGTTTCGATCAATCCAAAATTTTCAACGACGAACATTTTCAACGACGAACATTTTGCTTCGATAAATCGGGCCCTGATTTCCTTTCCAAATATAAGAGCACTATCTACGCTGCTAAGTTAGAGATGGGTGGTTAAAATCAAATTAACCCTGCGTCTATTTGCTGTACACATTTCGCGCCCATCACGGAAATCCTAAATAGGACATTATAGCGCCTTTGACAGCGCTTATAGCGCAAATAGTGCTTTAAAAGAACGCTATAGCTCTATAGCACAGCGCTATAGCGCATTTATGTGTCGCTTACACGCGTTCGTTACCCAGCGCTATGGCGCATTTATGTGTCGCTTACACGCGTTCGTTACCCAACGACGAGGCCACTAGCGTTGAAAAATGGTCAAAATTGCAAAATGTTTGTCAAAAATTTATGATTGCTATCCTTACTACACAAAGACCTTCGGCTTGGTGGTGTATTGAAGTCGACACGAGGGGGTACAATTATTTAGAAGTGAACAGTGTCATATTCTTCCCCATTTGTGTACTCTTGGTATGATTAAGATTCAAGACCCGTACAAGTCAAGACCGTACAACAAGCCTGAAAACCGTACAACTAATCTGAAAAATAATCGTGGACCAGGGCCCGATTTATCGAAACAATATGTTCATCGTTGAAAGTTTTTGATTGATCGAAACATTTTCAAGGACGAACATAGATAAACACTGAATTATAGGACAAATCACAAGTGTTTGTCGTTGAAAAATTTTTTTCAAAGACGAGACGAGCTTTGGACTAGGTCTTTTACCACGTTTTTGTGTTCTACTAAACGACCAAAGCTCGTCACTGAAAAAATTTTCAAACGACGAACATTTGCTTTTTCACGACGACCATTGTTTTTTCACCGACGAACATTTATTTTTCAACGACGAACATTAATTGTCCTTTAATACAGTGTTATATTCGTCGTTGAAAATGTTTCGATGAATCCAAATTTTTCAACGACGAACATTTTGTCTCGATAAATCGGGCCCAGATATGTTCGTTAACCATCATACGTAGCAGCGTTAGTAGGCTAAGTAGTAACCAGTAAGCTTCATACCTACATAAGTAAGAACGTGTTTGAAAATCTCATCCCGTTCGGAACTCGGATTTTGACCTAGCATACAATCAAAACTCGATCGCAGGAAATTTATTTGGCTGAATAAAGGAAACACGGCAAAAAACGAACGCATGTTTTCATGCACAGATTAAGTTGGGGCACAATATAACAACAATAACAGCATAAACTGTATACAGATCATAGCAAACATGAAAAAGGAAAACTCGGGGTTAGGCAGTTCATACTTACAAGAGTTGTCTGGTCAGCATGCAGACTTTTAGTAAAAAACCTAATGAAATGATACTGACTTTTTACTAATTTTCCTACTAAACCGACATCCGGCTGCTCGTATGAACTTAACACTGAGTTGGGATACTGAGAACTGGTGTATCGTTCTATTGTTTTAATAAAACGACTAGTGTAGCACAAAATAAAAAGCATTCCGAACAGATTTAGGTTATGCTTAGGTTACCGCATAAACGTAAGCATAACTTCGCAATTATGTGTATGTGTGCACGGCTGAAGCGAAATAAACAACAAAGATCACATTTACCTACTTAAAAAACTGTTATGATGGAATTTTTGGCATTCAAACAGGGATTGCGGTATAATGTCCTGCTAAGTATAACGGAACCAGACGGAGTTTAATATTATATTAGTCCTTTAGGCTCAACTTATAGGTATCTATCTGCGTTTGATTCAGTGAATTTCAAATCCGTTAAAGAATCTGTTGAAGACAAAAGACCGATTCGACGCTATTTTTCTTATCAGTTTGAATTAGGAGTATTCATGTGCTACAATGAAATCTATACAAGATGAAATAAAATGACAGAAAACTGAGTATTCTAAAATAGACGGAATAGACATAACATGCATAATAAATATAAAGCAAAACAGCCATCATGGAAACAAATAAAAAGAAAATATAATATGATCTTTCCTCTTTAGAACAGTGGACAGTAGAAAAAGTAAAGCAAGAAATTAGCAGGCATGTGAAAAAACTAAGTAGTCTCAAGTTCTAATTGTTCTATAACCTTGTCAAAGATACAATTTGTTTATTTGTAAAAAGTCCCTAGAAATGAAATATCCCCGAAAATTATTTGCATAAGAAATTCCAGAATTTCATCAAGACTGCATTTTCACACAATTCATCAGAAATATATAATCAATTGGAAATAATGTGGCAAATAAGAATATACTAGCCGAGTAATATGACAATAAATTACAGATACGCAATAAACAAATTAGAGAAAAGAGAACAGAACAATACAGAAGCACACAATACACATTACGATTATGGCAAGATGACTTTGGTTGTAATAAAGAATTAACACTAGACAGATCACTGCTACAACAACAGACCAATAAAAAATAAAAGAACTAACGCAATAACTAGTAAAAGAACAGTGCAGATTCGTGCGAAATTATGCAAACAGGGTAAAGAAAAAGAACATTAACAGTTAAAAGCTTTAAGTGGACTCGTCTTGAATATGTTTGAACCACTGCCTCTCTGAATTTAAATTGTTGAAACATTCGCGAACATCATGAATTGGACTTCAAAACTTCACAACAAACTGAAATAAGGTAAAAAACGAGTAGCAAACTAATTAGAGTGAAAGGACCAACATAGACACAAAATGGACACTGGACAAGAAACATAATAGCTACATAATAGCAGGCAGGCATTAGGCACCACTGGACTAGGAACAGTCGAACTGTATAAACAAGGTACGATTGTCACAATAACTACAATACGTAAAGTTCATTACTACATATGGAGCATGCGTTAATGACATAGAAAAGTATATTAAATATCTGCATCCGTAGTAGTCAGTTTCCCCGCCTAAGCCCAGTTCATCCTTGTCCTTGTCTCTGTCATTTTGTACGTAAGCAATTCCATCAAAACTGTTTATCCGAATGTAGCACTTTTTGGCAGGAAAAAAGTCAGGACAAGACCAGTTTGTGTGAAAAAATCAACCAAAACGATTGGATGTAATCTTCATATTATGTAGTAGCTGACCGAATTGTCCTTGCGGGTTGCCCATGTCCCTGTGACCTTGAGGACAAGTAAGAACCGGGCTTAGGGTCTTTAATACCTCCAGCTGAATACATAATCATAGATGTATTGTATATAGAAAACCATTCATTGTGTTTTCCCAAAGTTGTCAAAGTCTCAAAACAATTAGAAATTCAAAAATACAAAATATACTTTATGGCATTTAAATTAAATGCAACCGTCCCGAAAATATAAAAAGTATGCTTAAAAATTGCATTTCTTATGCATAGACATTCAAAAATATATATACATGTATCTATATATATCTAAATGTGAACTAATAATAATCGAAACACTAAAATTGATTTTATTGATGGTATAGTCATATTATTCAGCGATCCTTATCAGTCACTGGGTAATATAACAATACCGTGTGAACAAATTATTAAATAAAATTTAGTTAATGTAAGCAAAATAGTACCAAAATTAAAGTTAAAAACTTGGCTTAATTTTGAAAGCAAAACTGTGGCATGTTTTGTAAAAATAAAAACGGAATATAGTCTATATAAGCAAAAATACATACATAAATGTCTCAAATCTGGTATAGTATAGACGTAATAAACTAATACTTAAATGTGGATAACTGCATACGCAATGTTTGTTTTTATTAAATAAACAAAGCTCGGTCCATACACATAAACTTAATAAACATACTACTGGTACACATAAAAAACTTAATATCGATACCTTAATTAATGTATAGTTACATAGATTAATCAAACTGCTTTTCCCATAAGAGACTTTTATGCATGTACTCTTCATTTCAATTATGACACCAATAAAGACTAGCTTTAAACTAATAATGACCAGAAGACAAGGAGTAGCACATATTCGATCAGAGAGTGCACATGCATAGCAAATTTAAAATATTGACCAAACAGAGTTAAAACAGAAATTGTCACAGAAACTCACAAACTATGTAGAGAATCGGACAGACATTGCAGGATAAACTCCTTAGGAAATGTATGGATTTCTGATCACCATCAATCAGCAATAAGTTCATACAAAAGCTATTAATAACAATTATACTTCAAAAGAAAGTTGCCTCCGTCTTATTTTTTAGGAGTAATTTGAAGTAAAGTTTTTTTTACTCACCAAAGGCTAAAAGACCATAGCATGTTTTCTGGTGTATCAAAAAGCTATTGTTTGTGGATTTCCAGTAAAATACAACAAAACATGCAGTAAAACAGAGATCTGTACAACAATAGAGATACTAAAAATAATGCTAACATAAAATAATATAAAGTAGGGCACAACTATTGCTACTAGGGAGTAATTGGTAGGTACTGACAAAAATACGTAACCGTTTCACGCCTTTCGTTCTCAAATTGGGCTATTTGGATCAGACAGTAGAGATTTAGATAGTGTTAAATTTTGGTTAGAATAATGAATAATTTACGTGTTACGTCATTACAAAAAGAAAATAATTACAAATACAATTAATAAATTTTCGAAAAAACCCACGAAAAGCGTGGCGCATTATGTACTTTTGGTATTTCGAGATATATACAGTTAATATATTACAGTTTTATAATACAATCGAAATTCCGAACTACAGAAAACATTGCAATATTGGAAGAAACATTTTTTGCACATTTACATTTACACGACCATTAACGGAAGAACAATTTGGCACGGAACAATTTCCAAGTAAACTTAAAAAGCGTGTGATTCTAGAAAATGCATTGGAAAAACACTCCGCTCAAGATGTTTTATACTGCATACCGATTTACACCATGCGTGTCTTTACAACTTTCGAGGAAAGTAAATAAACACGTAAATAAAATCAAAAACTCTGCACGTATTGCATAACAATGAATATGGCATAACAAAACTAGAATGGTAATAATCGCAAAAAACAGTTGCAAAACATGCATAATTTGATTACACCAGACAGGCATGAGATAACAAAAAAAAGTAGCGAGCGATACCGAAACAATAGGGTGTAAATCATTGCTCTTGATACACACAGGCTCGTAATAGCAGAAATATGAGATGCAGAGTCTGGAGATTATAAACTTGATCCAAAAAATAGTCCTCTAATCCATCAGATTAGCCGCAGCCACTGGCGTTGTGGTGGTGATGGAAGAATTGGTGGGGGACGACGGGGACTGATCGAGCGTGTGAATGGCGGTCGAATCAGTGGAATCGTGCTCCGTCACAATCGTGGCGCCGGCGGAGGTGGGGGGCTGCGGATTCAGCTGGTCCGCAATTGTGGCCACCTTCTGCATGATTTCGGCCCTAAATTGGCTCATGGCAAGATTCATGCTGGTCTGCACTTGGATCAGAGTGCCCAGCGTGCTGAGGGACGCCTCCATTTGCCTCTCGACCCGGGAAACGCGACTGTCCAGTGAGGCGAGCAGGGTTTCGATTTTGGTTCCATTCTGGCCGTCCGCCGGCCCACCCATGCCCCCGGCGCCACTACAGGACGCTTTTAGGGCGCTCAAAAGTTCCTTGATTTCCTGAATATCCTTATGACAGCCGGTCAGAGACGAGAGTTTCTCGGCAAACGAATTCAGCGTATTGGACGAAACACTAGCCGTGGAAGACGATTGTTGATTGGTGGCTGTAGTGGCTGAATGACGCGGATTGGCTGATTTGGACTCGCTGAGAATTGGCGTCGAGCTGCTGCTATTTGGCACCGAGCCAGATCGATGATTTCCCAAAGGCCATTTTGTGATCGGTGTGACACAATTCACAATATTATATGTCGCATCAGCTGTTACAGCCGTAGTAGCAGTAGCAGTAGCAGCAGTAGTGTCCATAATGTGGCTGGATTCTGGACAAATTTCTGATGTCACCGATTCTTCTTGCGCTTGGTCTGTCGGCTGAGCATCCATCATAGGATCAGGATCAATATTGATGGCGCCATGAACGGACTGGAGATGATCCTCTAGATTGCTAGCTTTCCTGAAATGTTTGCCACAAAAATAGCACTGTGTCTCGGCCGTAGCCCCACCGTGTTGCTTGCTGGTCAGCTGCGGAGTAGTCGGGGTGACAGTGCCATTCATTTCCCCAGTAGCAGCCAGCCCGTTCATCAGGGGAGATGATGGGCGGTTAGTTATCGAATCAGTTACAGGCTCCCCTGCCCCGCCGCCTTGGCTGCTGAGAACAGTCATGACGGTTGCATCGATTTCGGTGGGCGCGTTCGCATCGCCCCCACTGCTGCTAGTGGTTGATATCAGACTGCCGCTGGGGGACTCCACACTGGTCCAGCAGCGATTCGACTGCATATCCAGCCCCGAGCCTGCACCGTTGGACTCGCGTGGCGGAACCAGAAGGGAGCCATTGGTGGCCGAGTGGTGGATCGAATCACCGCCGCCGCCCAGCGTACTTTCAATAATGGCCGAAACAGAGTTTTGTATGGCAGCAGCAGTTGAGTGCAGCTGATCGTTGTGGTGATTCTGGCCCGCTGATCCGTTTAGAAATCGTCGATGATGGGAATTATTGGCTCCGCCGGCGGGGGGCAACTTGCCGGGAAACAGAGTCGCGTTTGGGGGGGTCATTTTAACAGCACCATTGGAGGTTCTCGAGGCCATAGCCGCCAGAGTGTTCGACGCTGAAATGGCAGCCGCTGGACTGCTGTTGGCCGAGGCAGACTTTTCTCGATTGGGCAGCACGATCATGGATTTTTCCAGGAAATCGATGCATTTCGGATCTTTGACACTTTTCTTGCCCTTCTTAATGATGATATCCTCCTTGCCCACAACGGCATTGGCCTCCTGTTTGTGATGCTTTATGATGTGTTTGGTCAGGTTGCCCTTTAGTCGGCTGGACTTGCCACAGTGTCGACAGACGTAGGGCTTGACCGACGTATGCACAGAGCGGTGTTCGGCCAAATTGGAGCGAAATCGAAAGGCCTTGTGGCAAATCTCACACACAAACGCTTTCTCACTGTGATACATGCTATAGTGGTGTCGCATGCTGTTTTCAGTCCAGAAAAATTTGTTACACTTACTACACGAGTAGTAGTTTAGAGCACCATCTCGACCCGCTGGGGGACCCCCGGACACGTCCCCGATTCCACTCCCATCCGAGAGTTCAAATTTGGGGGACCGTAGGATAGAATTTGGTGACAAAATGGAGTCAGGGTCCATTTTTGGCAAAATGGAGTCAGGGTCCATTTTTGGCAAAATCGAGGCCCCGCCCCCGCCGGACCGATTCAGCCCCACACCGCTCAGCTGAGCGGCGGCTTCTAGTGTGGCCAACAGTTTGCTGCTGGTCGATTTCAGATCAAAACCGCCCGCACTCGAAAGCGGGCTGGAAGCGTCAGTTTGCGGCGTATCGGCCGATTCAGCTCGCTCGCTGATCAGATCGCGGCGACAGAGCTTTTTGGCCGCCAACAGGGGCGAGCCGCGAAGACTGCTCGGAAGGAAGTCGTCCAGGAAAGGACTGCTGCTAGACCCGCGTCTCCGACCGAGTTTGGAAGCAAGGCTGCCGCTGGCGAATCCGGCAAACTCTGGCGGCAAATCAGAGTCCTCGATGGCGTCTTCAGAGTCCTCGCAGCTGAGGTCCAGCAGGGAGTCAGCGGGCAGGGGCGCGCAGTCCGCCATAGGATAACCTGAAACACAAAACAACAGGAGTTGTAGTGTTTTTTGCTTAATTTTTGTCCCTAGTAGTGTTTTTTGCTTCAATTTCGTCTCTGTTCAACTCTGTTAATAGTACCTACAATGGCTAGATGGCTAGGCTTTGAACGTCCTTAGACTTTCCCTGATACTTGCATTTTAGCTGTCTTGAAGGGTACGTTACGGTTACGATAACTACAATTAACTCGCTCCACTTAAACATTAAGTGAAAGTTCAATATTATTAAGTTCAGTCTTACTTAATGATTAAGTCAACTGTTGAGTACACATGATAAAGCTGATGAATTATCCGGCTAGTCAAGAATAAAGCTTAATCTAAAGACAATCCAACCATTTTCAACAACACAATATTGACCCACTTTCTTAACTAACCTCATTACAAACATTTTAACATGGCGAACAAATAGCTAATAGCTGCTTAAGGTAGGTATAGGTAGGCAAAATTCACGGTAGATATTAACAAAACGACAAAGATACGTTAGGTAGCTGTAAATAAACTGGAGCAATTTACAAAGTCAAACCTGAAAATTTTCGGGCCGAAAATAATAACAGGCAGCACAACACAAGTCATTCAATGCGTTAGTCAGTTAGTAAGTAAATTTCGAGGTACATTATACGTCCCCTACGTATTCTACACATATGTGCTATTTACTGCAAAGATTTAGGCATAGAAGACTGTTTATGTGGCATCCCCTATGCTTTGGTGACCAACCAACGAACGCCACATGTTCGCTTCCATCAAAAACATTCACAAGCTAACACAATATATACTACAATTTACTGCTGTGTGGGTGTGGGTGTGTTCATCACTGAAACACGCACACATGTCTATGTATTGATGAGAGTGTGGTGGTACATTTCCTCTGAATGAACCCCGCCACGTTCCTGTGATAGCTTTTATATGGCTAATAATATTTGTAAGATAATAATAGTAAGTAATATCAATACGTAAACGACAATGAGCGAGAAGGTGCTTTGGAAGATACGACGTATTATTATACCATATTATCAACTACTACCTACAAGATTTATCTTAAATACAATCCAGCATTGATTAACCCCCAATATCCCCATCTTGTCCCCCCCATTGCTTGCATCGAATACACAATTGGTGTGTTCCATGTCATACACACAGCAACCATCTGCCGTACGTACAGCCTGCACATTTGTGCCCTGTGTGACAGCCCAAAGTTTGTGTCTGCAGCACCGAATTTTACATCCAGCTTTACTCGGTGCACCGAAATTTTCAGCAATATAGGCTAGCTTTGGCCTATTGCTGTTGGCTTGCACTGAAATTGCAGTAAATTTCTGTTCGTTGCAGGCAGTCAGTCAATAATATTCTACATGGCTGCAGTTTAGACCTGTCTGCTGCTATTGCCTAGGTTTAGAATGCGTGAATCACTTAACTGCATCATCCCTACTATTGCCTAAACAAAACTGGCTTATTAGTTCAAAGCTGGTTTATAATCTGCTGGTAACATGAGCTAGTACTACGAAAATGCAATGACACCATAAAATTCTACAGTTGAACAATCTAATTTGCAAACTCTAAGACAACCAATCAATTTCTCAATCAACAAAAAATCAATGTCACACTTCGACAACGCTTCGATTGAAAGCTTGCGCCATGACGGTCAAATGGTAGTCCTATCTGTCACCTTTACAGCCTGCATGACATCCCTACTTATCACAGCACTGGCTTACTTGCACTTTCGTCACTGGCAAAAACGGGGTACCAGTGAGAAAAAGTCAACCAAAATGTTGAGCAATCGAGATTTCATAGCTC
>JASANF010007201.1:0-12452 GCA_030248245.1 Trissonchulus sp. WLG1_4 | reverse complement strand
ATCGTCTCTATCGACGCGCACCAAAACATAGTTATCGGAAACTGTTTTTCAAGTTGATGCTGTAGCCTAAAGAGTTGTAGAACATGATGAAATTGCAGTTTATACTCACTGCCAGTAGCGTAGCCAGGATCGAGTTGAGAGAGAGGCCAAAGTGCGCTTTTTTCCGAAAATTTTTGAAGTTTGCCTACCGGGGGGGCCACGCGACCCAAATTTTTCATCCCGAGGGGGGGCCCAAACCGCGAGGGGGGCCAAGTCTCGCCCAGGCGCGGTGACGCGGTGGCTTCCGCCCGGCTCCCCGCACGCCCGACCCGCCCACCTCGTCAGATAATTAAAAAAGGCGTAACAGTAATCCCATTAGGTTTTTCTTATTTGATCTTTGACAGGTTTCGGAGGCTTATTACTCAGAAACGTAAGTAATTAGTGTCAAATCCATTTTATTAGTGAAACAGTGAGACGAGATGGCCGTTATACCAACCGCGAGCATTAATGGATCCATTAATTGTATCCAATATACATATATATATATATATATATATATATATATATATATATATAATGCGCATGCATGATACAAGGTATGTGTATATACTATTGTATATATTATATATTGCGATATATAACTTGGTATTGAAACGTATATATGTATATACTATTGTGCATATGTGTGGAGTACGTAGAATGATGCTTATTTACCGAAAAATATACCTATTCTCCCCACAAATAATGGGTGGGGGAATAGTGCATCATGTCACATCGTAAAACAAAAATGGACAAATATGTACAAATAAAGCACAAAATAGTACAAAGTACAAAAATAGTACAAAAATGTACAAAAATAGAACAAAAATAATAAAAATGACTGAAAATTATTACCCTTTTTTTACTTTTTGAAGGCCTATTTAGTGATTATTCATTTTTTAAATAATGTTTAAACAAAAAAATAAGTACAAAAAGAATAAAAATAGTACAAAAAGATAACTTGCACCAAACAGTACAAAAAAAGTACAAAATGTACAAAAAAAGTACAAACTTACAAAAAAAGTACAAAAAAGTACAAACTTGGCCAGGCCAAATTACAAAAAAAGTACAAAATAGTACAAAAAAAGACAAAATTTTTTGTACTTTTTCGTAAGTTTTTGTACTTTTTTTGTACATTTTTTGTACTAACATATTTTTTGTGTGGAGCCTGGTTGAAAAAGCCGGGGACACAAAACTGGGTGGATACATTTATAAGTATACATTTATACATACATAGATACTATAGTATATGTGTAATTTAATTTTTCTGTCAACTGTTAACTGCATATTTCCCCACCGAACGTTATGACTCATGTTAATGAATCTCACTGGTCTGCTGAAAAGCTTGGATTTTTCTGTGCGACGCAGCGCAGCAGGCTTCTTTTAGAATGAGATGTGCGGAAAACACCGCGAAAACGAGACTCTGCGCGCGCGCGCTCTGTGCGCTTTTACTGTCTGTGCGGTTTCAGGTGAGAACATGGGTGTGTGTTCGAAAATGTGTCTGTCTAGGTACGTATAATTTCCAGGTGGAGACCACATTACCCTACGTAAAACAGCGTACGTACGGCTGAAGTACACAAAGGTCGAACCTCATTTGCATATTTTTAAGCACGACGCCCCACAATGCAAACTAAAAATTTTTGAATAATTAACATTCATAAACTACTTGCTCTTCCCTCTGTCTGTTTGAGTAATTTCGGAGCAGCGGCGTAGGGGGGGGGGGGACATCAGCCCCCTTCGGCCACCTCAGCCCCTCTTCGGCCATTTTCAGCTCTCTTTCACTTTTTTTTCCTATGGTCTTCTTTGGTTTTATGCACACTCGCTGAAAAAAATTTTCCTGCATGTTTGACTAAAATTACACTGAAATTGCAAAAATTTTCAAAATTTTCTTTCGAATGCCCAAATTTCGCTGCGTGAATGTATAGACACGACTTATATCTGCTATGGTGTATTAATAATGAGTAATGCGACAAACTATTATCTAATAGATTCTGCGTGGCTTTTAATTAAAACTGTGGTGGGTGAGTGGGAGACCGACGTTTAAAGGCACACCTCGCTGATCTTACTGGTTTTCTTCAATTCCCGGCAGGATAAATGTATTTTTCAGATTGTGCATCCCCCATGGGGCGGATTTTCGTGCTTTTTTTATGAAATGTGAACTCGTCAATCTAATGACACGTTGCTTAGAATTGGTTTTTTGATGAATTACCATTTCAAAATTCTAAAAAAACCGCTTTCCGGGGCCGCCGCCCAGACCCTGCAAACTATTTCACAACAAGCGTCGCCGAGATTGCTTTCTGACAATGCAAATTTTTATTTCAAAATTCTAAAAAGTTTTTAGCTTCGGGCGCCGCCCAGACTGCAATTAATTAGATTTCACAACAAGTGTCGCTTAGATTGTTTTCAATGCAAATTTTATTTAAAAATTCTAAAAAAGCTTCAGCTTTGGGGCTTGCCGCCCCCACACCCCTGCAACCCACTACCACACAACAAGTGATGCTTAGAATTTGCTTTTTCAATGCAAATTTTTATTTCAAAATTTTGAAAAATACCCTAGCTTTGGGCGGTGGACCCGGCCCCCCATACCCTGCAACTACTTATATGTATACTTGGACTTCACGACCGTTGCTTAGAAACGGTTTTCGATGCAAATTTTTATTTTCAAAATTCTAAAATGTTGAGCTCCGGGGCTGCCGTCCCCAGACTGCAACGACTCATGATTGCACGACACGTGTTGCGTATATAAAACTTTTGACAATTAATGAACTTATAGAAAAATTTTAAAAAGCTGAAACTTTCTGCAGACTGCCGCGGAGCTGCGTGTGCGTTTTCACTCTGTTGTTGACTATCAAAATTCCAGCTCTTCGGCCACCGTTTTGAGTCGGAAATTACACAGGGTTTTTAGCTTCACTCTTTTGATAGTTTATATTTCACACAAACAGTAATTCAGAATAAAAGTAGAGTAAAATTTTGACACCACGTCACAAACTAGACTACTAATAAAAATAGGCTCACAATACAAACATTATGCAAAAATATGCATTGGTAAGTTAATGCAACAACGGTCGAAAAATGGAGACTATCAATACACTTAGCTGCGTCTGAGATGGCCGGTCACTAAACAGCGAGACGCTACATAAGACTCCAAAATAAGGGGGAATCTACATGTTTAAGCATATGAGCTTTCAAAATACAGTGATACATTTTATATTGTTAGCGATTCGCGGGATGACCGGGTCAGAACGTATGCAGTAAGTATTGAACGTGAGCAATGAAACTAAATCGTATATAGCGGCTACATGTCAGCGATTAATTATGTTATTGCATTTATTGGCGTGTATAGTATGGACTCTCCATGTGGCTCCAAAACTGCTCTTTTTTGGACTCAGAGTAGTTGTTTAGGCTATGTTGCAACTTTTAGTGATGTTGAACATGCAATTGAGGCACACTAAAACAGTAGGTGCAACTGTACAGCGTGCCAGCCCAGTCTCAGCCCAGCCACCCCTTGGGTAAAAAAAAACCATCTTATACCGTACCGAATCAAAAAACATGTAAATGTGCAAACTGTAATTTGCTTCAAAATTCACACCTCTCCGGCTGAATTCGTCCGCGAAGGTTCGCTCACCTTTTGCGACGCAAGCGATTTGACGTCGAGATTGTGCCAATCATGATCTCCGTCCAGCCAATAAATTCCGCACTATAACCATATTGTCCGTCACTCTCGCTGAAACTGTTTCTTCACTTTTCGAGGTTCGTTAATTTGCGACGAAGGATCGAGATCAATTGATGAATTTAGCTTCAGCGACCTCAGATCAATTTCCGCATGCGATAAACACAAAAATTTGTTCGTTGGTAACTTCCGGCCAACCGTTCGTCACTTTTTTGCGCGAACGACGAAGCTGATTCTGCCATGCCGACAAAGAGGGTAACTTTTTTTTTGACAGGTGCTGTATAAGTTGGGGTTAAATGCAGTTGAGGGGGGGGGGGGAATAGTGGACCTATTTTTTGAGTAGAGCACCTTGGGGAAGCATTTTTGCTTCAAGACCCCTATTGTCAGTTTTGGATTTTCTGAGATATGACCCCCGGGAATCTGAACCCTCAGTGAGGGACGTTTTACAATTTTTTTCAAAATCTCCTTGAATTTTGCGTTTCTAAATCGTGTCAGATTCTTGTTTAAAATTTTTCAGAATCAAAACAAAGGCTCTTTGACCGGGTTCTAGCCGAAGAATTGGCCGAAATGACCAGGATCTTTTTGCAACCGCAAATTCAAACTTGGTATTAATTACAGCTTGGGCTTAGGCTTAGGCTTGGGCTTAGGCTTCAGGGCTTAGGCTTAGGTTCAGGCTTAGGCTTAGGCTCAGGCTTCAGGTAAAAAATCTATATTTTCAGAAAAAATCCTGCCAGCTTAGCCTAGGAGATATCCTGCCAACTAGCCTAGACCATGCCTTAGGGGGGTATGTGTGTTTTTTGGATAGTTTTGAGTGCGTTATGATGTTTTAAGGCATCGTCTAGGCTTAGTTGGCAGGATTCTCTAGGCTAAGCTGGCAGGATTTTTTCTGAAAATATAGATTTTTTATTACCTAAGCCTGAGCCTAAGCCTAAGCCTGAACCTAAGCCTAAGCCCATACTAAGCCTAAGCCCTAAGCCTAAGCCTAAGCCCAAGCCTAAATTAAGACCAAGTTTGAATTTGGTCAAAAATTGGACGTCTCTGGCGAATTCGGCCAATTTTTCGGCTGGAACCCGGTCAAAGAGCCTTTGTTTTGATTCTGAAAAATTTTAAACAAGAATCTGACACGATTTAGAACGCAAAAATCAAGGGCTTCGGAAAAAAAATTGTAAAACGTCCCTCACTGAGGGTTCAGATTTCGGGGGGTCATATCTCAGAAAATCCAAAAAATGAAATAGGGGTTCTTGAAGCAAAAATGCTTCCCCCAAGGTGCTCTACTCAAAAAATAGGTCCACTATTCCCCCCCCCCCCTCAACTGCATTTAACCCCAACTTATACAGTACTGTGCAAAAAAAAGTTCCCTCTTTGTCGGCGTGCGACGAGCTTCGTCGTTCGCGAAAAGTGACGAACGTTGGCCGGAAAGTGACGAAGCAAAATTTTTGTGTTTATTGCATGCGGAAGTCTATTAGAGTGCCCTGAAGCTAAAAATCATGATTGACAATTTTTCAACGTCAAATCGCTTCGTCGGCAAAAGGTGACGAACCTTCGCGAAAAGTGGAGAACGTTGGCCGGAAAGTGACGAAGCAAATTTTTTGTGTTTATTGCATGCGGAAGTCTATTAGAGTGCCCTGAAGCTAAAAATCATGATTGACACAATTTGTCAACGTCAAATCGCTTCGTCGGCAAAAGGTGACGAACCTTCGCGAAAAGTGACGAACGTTGGCCGGAAAGTGACGAAGCAAATTTGCAGTTTGCACATTTACATGTTTTTTGATTAGGATACACTGTGGGGTGGCTGGTTTTTTTTACCCAAGGGTGGCTGGGGCTGGGGACTGGGCTGGCACGCTGTACAGTTGCAGCTACTGTTTTCATGTATTCAATTGCATGTTCAACATCACTAAAAGTTGCAGTATAAGCATGAGCATAACCATGCTACTGAGAATCAAAAACCACTGATTTCGAGCCACATGGAAAAATTGCCATACTATACACGCCAATAAATGCAATAACATAATTAATCGCTGACATGTAGCCGCTACTTGCTGCGATTTAGTTTCATTGCTAACCATTCCAATTCTTCCTGCATACGTTTGCGTCAACCGGTCGTCCACAAATCGCTAACAACTAATATAAAATGTATCAGCTGAGCTATCCTTTTGAAAGCTCATATGCTTAAACATGTCGGTCCCTTATTTCGACTATTACGTAGCATCTCGCCTGTTTCATGACCGGCAAAAATGACGACGTCACTTTTGTAGGGTGTATTGATAGTGCCATTTGCAACCATTGCTTGCAGGTAACACCAATGCCGTGTTTGCCATAATGTTTGTATTGTGAGCCTATTTTTATTAGTGGTCTAGTTTGTGACATCGTGTCGAAGATAAATTTTACTCTACTTTTATTCTGAATTACTGTTTGTGTGAAGTGTGAACTATGCAAAAGAGTGGACAAAGGGAGACCATGCGAATAATGTGAGATATACTTTTAAAGTGAGACCTGTGTGATTTCAGACTTGACTGCAAAACAGTAGCGTACCCAGGAGTTCGCGAAGGGGGGGCTGAACTGATGGTCGACGACGGGGGGGGGGGGGTGAAAACGCACACGCACTCCACGGCAGTCTGCAGAAAGTTCAGCTTTTTAAAATTTTTCTACTGATTTCATTGATATTGCAAAAGTTTTATATACGCAACACGTCGTGCAATCATAGTGGTTGCAGGGGTCTGGGGACGGCAGCCCCCAGAAGCTGGAGCATTTTTAGAATTTTGAAATAAAATTTGCATCGAAAACCATTTCTAAGCAACAGTTGTCGTGAATTCATATACATATAGTGGTTGCAGGGGTCTGGGGGCGGTAGCCGCCAGAAGCTGGGTCTTTTTCAAAATTTTGAAATAAAATTTGCATTGAAAAAGCAATTCTAAGCATCACTTGTTGTGAAATCATAGTGGTTGCAGGGGTCTGGGGGCGGCAGACCCCAGAAGCTGAAGCTTTTTTAGAATTTTTAAATAAAATTTGCATTGAAAAAGCAATTCTAAGCGACACTTGTTGTGAAATCATAGTGATTGCAGGGGTCTGGGGGCGGCACCCCCCAGAAGCTGAAGCTTTTTTAGAATTTTGAAATAAAATTTGCATTGTAAAAGCAATTCTAAGCAACACTTGTTGTGAAATCATAGTGGTTGCAGGGGTCTGGGGGCGGCAGCCCCCAGAAGCTAAAGCTTTTTTAGAATTTTGAAATAATAATTGCATAGAAAAACCAATTCTAAGCAACACTTGTCATTTAGATTAACAGTCACACATTTAGATAAAAAAAGCACGAAAAATCGGCCCATGGGGGGACTAGCAAATCTGAAAAATACGTTGTATACAGGAAAAAATTGAAGAAAAACCATGGGTGACAAGGGCTGTCCTTAGACGTTCGTCCTCCACTCCACCCACCACACGGTTTTTAATTAAAAGCCACACAAAATATATAACTAAATACCAATAATAGTTGTCAGCATTACTCATTATTAATACACCATAGCAGATATAAGTCGTGTATATACATTAGCGCAGTAATGAATTAGGGGCGAGATCCCCTCGAAAGAAAATTTTGGAAAATTTTTGCAATTTCAGTGTAATTTTAGTCAATTGGGAACGTGCAGGAAAATTTTTTTCAGCGGTGTCATAAAACCAAAGAAGACCATAGGAAAAAAAGTGAAAAAAGGGGGGGGCTGAAATCGCGAAGGGGGGGGGGGGCTAAAATAGCGAAGGGGGGGCTGATGTACCCCAAGGGGGCCCCGCCCCCCCCCTGGGTACGCCACTGCTGCAAAATTACTATGCAAACAGACAGAGGAAGACAAGATAGTGAATGTTATGAATGTTAATTATTCAAATTTTTTAAATACTCTTGCATTGTGGGCGTGGCAAGACATACTTGTGTAAAATATGCAAATGAGGTTCGACCTTTGTGTACTTCAGCCGTACATTACGTGCTTACGTACGTAGGTATGTAGTTACTAGCATGAAAATTATACGTACCTAGACAGACACATTTCAAACACACACCCATGTTCACTTGAAACCGCACAATTACACACATAAAAACACACAGAGACGCACACACAAGTCTCACTTAATCGCACGGTGTTTTCCGCACATCTCATTCTAAAGAAGCCTGCTGCGCTGCGTCGCAGCAGGAAAAATCCAAGCTTTTGAGCAAGCCAGGCGGCATAAATTCCGTAACGGAGGTAGCAATTATCAGTAACCTGTTCAGAGTGTGGGATATCGGTTGACAGTTGACAGAAATTCAAATTACACATATACTATAGTATATGTATGTATAAATGTATACTATAGAATGTATCTCGCCAGCCAGGCTTTTTATCCCGGCTTTTTCAACCAGCTCCACACAGGAAAAAATATTAGTACAAAAAATGTACAAAAAAAGTACAAAAAGTTACAAAAAAAGTACAAAAAATTTTGTACTTTTTTTGTACTATTTTTGTACTTTTTTTGTAATTTGGCCTGGCAAGTTTGTACTTTTTTTGTACTTTTTTTGTACATTTTTTGTACTTTTTTTGTACATTTTTTGTACTTTTTTTGTACTGTTTAGTGCAAGTTTGTACTTTTTTTGTACTATTTTTGTACTTTTTTTGTACTTTTATTTTTTTGTTTCAAGGCTAAATTTTCCTTAAAAAATGGATAGTAAATCACTTAAATAGGCCTTCAAAAAGTAAAAAAGAGGTAATAATTTTCAGTCATTTTTGTACTTTTTTTGTACTATTTTTGTACATTTTTTGTACTATTTTTGTACTTTTTTTGTACTATTTTTGTGCTTTATTTGTACATATTTTGTCATTTTGTTTTTACGATGTGACATAATGCTGACACCTATTCCCCACCCATATTTGTGGGGAATAGGTATATTTTTCGGTAAAAATTTCGGCGTTGGTCTACGTCCCTCACAGCTATGCGCCGAATAGTATATACATATATATAAACTTAACTCAATACCAAGTTATATACTGCGCAATATATAATATATACAATATAGTATATACACCTTCCCTTGCCCACTGCTCAGTGCCATCCGCCCATTTATATATATATATATATTTATATATATATATATATATATATATATGTATATTGGATCCATTAATGGATCCATTAATGCTCGCGGCTGTTATAACGGCCATCTTTCGTCTAACTGTTGCACTAATAAAATGGATTCTAACACTAACTACTTACGTTTCTGAGTAATAAGCCTCGAAACCTGCGGAAAAAAATCCAATGCGGGAAAAAAAACCTAATGCGGGAAAAAACCTATCACTTTTTCATTGTTCTATTAGCAGTGAGCAGTGGCGTAGCCAGGGGGGGGGCCCGGGGGGCCAAAGCCCCCCCCTCACCCCCCTCAGCGGTTTTGGCCCCCCCCTCAGCGGTTTGGGCCCCCCCCTCGGATAAAAAATTTGGGTCGCGTAGCACCCCCCCCCCCCCCGGTAGGCAAACTTCAAAAATTTTTCGGGAAAAAGGCACTTTGGCCCCTCTCTCAACTCGATCCTGGCTACGCTACTGGCAGTGAGTATAAACTCAATTTCATCGTGTTCTACAACTCTTAGGCTGCAGCATAGACTAAAAAACAGTTTCTCCGACACACATGTGACTCACAAAGTTTCTTCAAAAATCGACTCTTTGGCAGAAATGACTTCTGCCCAAATATGCATTTTTTCAGAATTTAAAAGCATTAAAACTTGTCCTGTACATTTAGCAAGCTTACTAGAATTTTTCCGCTACAGATCAGCCAACTTTCCTATCCTACCCACACTGCTGCCCTTGGTGAAAGGGCATTTTTATAATAAGATACTCGCGCACGCACGCATACTCAAAACTGAAAACACAATTAGAAAAATGATACAAAAATAGTACAAAAAAAGTACAAAAATAGTACAAAAAAAGTACAAAAATTGTACAAAAATTGTACAAAAAAAGTACAAAAACTGTTAATTAAAATAAGGCAAAAACTCATTATAAATTGGAGCACTATTCATCAACAAGTATCGGAAACATATTAAAATGTATTAGACAAAGCACAAAAGCATTTTTAAAAATAGTACAAAAAAAGTACAAAAATAGTACAAAAAAAGTACAAAAAATGTACAAAAATAGTACAAAAAAAGTACAAAAAGAGCCAAATTTGCAAAAAACAATAAGTTAGTCTTATCAAACAACAAAAGTATCAGAGCGAAAAAAAGTACACCACGGTGATCCAAAATGGCTAAAAAATGTATTATAGCAGCGAAACTTCAAAAAACGAATTTTCAAAAAGTACAAAAAAGTACAAAAAAAGTACATAAAAAGTACATAAAAAGTACAAAAATAGTACAAAAAAAGTACAAAAAATGTACAAACCCACTTTTGTACTTTTTTTGTACTTTTTTTGTACTCACTTTTTTTCCTGTGAAGTCCGGATAAAAAGCCGAGCTTAAACTTTTATGAATACCGGTGCATGAATACAGGTGCATGAGTGTGTATGGGTCTTTTGATGCCCATACACATTAAAATTTTTTTGAAAATTTTCTAGCTTTTTTCAGAAAAATAGATTTTCACGGAAACCGTTGAACAAGCCAGTGTATTCACACGTATGTAATGATTTTGGACGATTGAAAAACACTATCAGCTGTGTTTCACTTGAACATACTGAAAATTTTTCGGTGTTTGTTTAGTATTGTATAAAACTTTTGTGAAATAACAAAGTATTTTTTGCATAAAAGCGAAATATAGGCCCGTATTCACATGCTAACACTAACCCTTAAGGAATTTGTTTTTTGACGAATTATTTTTTCTGGAGCAAAATCGACATATAGTTCTTGAAGAAAAGTTGTTCAGAATGTGTTCAGGAGTCGATTGATGTGTATAACTCAAATTTGAAAAAAATTGAAAAAATCTGAAAATTCGAAATTTGCGTTTTTGTGAATATTTTTCTAATATGACCAAACTAGAAAAAAGTGCGCAAAAAATCGAAGTAAAAATAAATTACTTTTCTTTTTGATAAATAGACAAACATACTTGAAGCAAACGTCTGTCAAATCAAGCCATTCGCACAGAAAAATAAAAACATGCAGCAAGCCAAGCAACATTTCAATTAAAAACCAAGGTTTTTCGCCAAAGGGCACAGATTCCAAATCGCATGTTTTGAGTTGAGACATAAAATTTTGACACAATATATAAGAATAATCAAAGAAACTGACTAATTTTTTTTAATAAATGGACTTTGAAGCGAGATACTTGTTGTTAAAGTTGCATGAAAAGTTGAAAATCCTTATAACTAAAAATTTAAAATTAAAGTCACAAAACAAAAAATTTATCATCCCAGACGTTTGAAAACCTTTCAAATGAGCTATAAATTGTCCAAATTGATAGAGTTTGAATTGAGTTATGTGTGCCCTGTGAATAGGGTTTTCGCAAGTCACGTGACATACGCAAAAAATGAATTGAGTCAATCCATTATCACAGTATCGATTATATCGCCGTGTGTAGCGGCGGTGTTTTATACTTCGCTCGCATGATTACACACAAATGGCGCTCGTTGTTTGTCATACGTATATCTGTATACTGTGACAAGAGTATTATTTTTTACGCTTCAAATTTTTTGGCCTACTAACGTTTCTATTATTTGATACTACCTTTACTATCAAACTTATTATTTATCTACTCTCATTTTTCGTATTGGATTTACGACATTTCGTACAATTTTGAACTTTATTTTCTGTTTCAACTAACTATTCTGTGCTATTTCTTTTTGCCATGCCTAATACGCGATCAGCTACATCTTCTCAGTCCGATAAAGGCTGCTGGTGTCTCAAATCAGATCATAAAGCTATGATTGAGTGTTCTGAATGTCATACATTTACTCATTATGAATGTCTCGGTGTGTCTATTGACGACCTCTCTTCTCTTATTAACGAGACATGTGAGGGCTACATATGTAAATTGTGCACTGCCCGTTTGAGCCAAAATGCTCTTCGGGACTTGGCTGCTAGAAATGCGTCTGGTCGAGTCTGCAAATACGAAGCCACACCTTCATCTGCAGCATCACATATGACCCCTGACTTTATGCGCTCGGCGGTGAAAGAATTGATGGCGCTCTTGTTACCAGAACTTGTCAAAGTTGCCACCGAGGCAGCTACAAAGGCGGCTACTGAAATCACACAAGAATATCTGCAACAGCGCGATAAGGCTAAAAATCTCGTTATTGGTGGATGGCCAGAGCACGAATCCAATGATACTGCCCAAAACACGAGAGATTTAGCCAAAGTGGAATCTTACTGTGAGCAACTGAACATTCCGAAGGATTCTATTTCAACAACTTTTCGTGATGGGTTTCGCCGCAATTTACATCCGCGGATAATCAAGGTGTGTTTTAAAGAAACACATCCTTGGGCGCGAAATACCTTTTTACATTCTGGATCTAGAATCATGGCCTCCGACTCCGATTTTGCAAATTTGAGACGACGTCCTTTCGTGAGAAAAGACATGACTTTTAAGGAAAGAGAGCTGGATAAATCTTTACGAGCCGAAGTTCGACAACGCCGTGCAAATGGCGAAACCGGAATTATGGTTAAAAAATTAGAAATTGTCAAAGTTCCGGGAAACTAGGGAAAACCAGTCAATATGACACGCCTTTGCTCGACCTCGAAATAGTATACTTCAATAGTGCATGTATTACGAATAAACTTAGTGAATTAATATATGAAGTTTCGAGCAATCGCTGTGCTATAGGCTTTAAAAG